>PVHY01027614.1:0-16052 GCA_004024945.1 Uropsilus gracilis
TTGATATTTCATTTGTGTAACTGTTCTATACATGCACATATTTTAAATAATTAATGTCTACATTTTTAGCTCATATAAACTTTGAGTCTGATAGTAATATGTCTCTCACTATTATTTTGCTTAGATAAACCCTTCTGTTTCTATTTCATCAATTTTGATGTTCTCATAGAATATATAAAAGTCTTTCTAAATATGGATTATACATCTATTTCTATAAGCAAAAGTTCTCTTTTTTGGTTTCATTTAATGTTCTTAGTCATAATTTTTATTCTTGTATATTCTTATATGACCATCATTATCTCCTACTTCACTGCATTCACCTAAAATAGCTTTGTCTGTTTTATTAACATAAGCTTTTTGCTGTCATTTAATATTTTATTTAAAAATTGAATGAGTAATATATTTACATGTTTCAAAATTTAAAAATAAGAAAAATATATACATAGAAAAATCCCCTCTCCATTCTCTATCATTCATCTACCCAGTTCCCATGACTCCTTACAGCCCTAGTTTTGTTCATTTCTGTATATCCTTGAGTTTCTTAGAGCAGATAAAATTATTTCAACATGTTTTCCCCTTTTGAAAAACACAAAATATAGCTAGCATATAATACCCAGTGACCTTGCCATTTATCACTTAACAGCATCTTGAATGAAGGGTTTTCCCTTATAGTTTTAGGGGCTGCATAGTATCCCATTATACAGAGGTATCCAAAGTATTTAACCAAGCATATATTGGTAGAAATTTGAATTGTTCCCATTTTTTTACTGCAACAAATGATGTTACAGTGAATATACTTTCTTGTTTATTCAGGAATGATTCACAGAAATATTACGAGAGCAAAGGATTATATATTTGTAAATTTGATGATTACTGCTAGATTGTTTATTACTGAGGTTGTACCTTTACCCTACCATCAGCATTATAAGGAAGATATGGGGATAGCTTCATCAACACTGTAATATTAAATTTGAAATGTTGCCAGTCTGATAGGTAAAAATTTACTGCCTCAGTGTAATTTCAATTTACATTTCTTATACTCTTTTTATAACAGATGAGCCATTTGAGATCCATTTGCATTTTTTTCCTTTAATATCCGTTAGCTATTTTTCTATTAGATCTTTGGGCATATTGATTACTACTTGCTTTTTATATTTTTGGAAAATTATCCCTCTGTTTACTGAATTAAAAATGATTTCCCCCAATTTACCATTTGTCTTTGAACTTTTCTTGGTTTTTCTTTATATATTTATAAAAGTTTAGTATTTTTGTGACTGACTATCATTTTCTATGGTTGTTTTCTCTTATGACTTGTGAATTTTGAGTCATAATTAGAAAGGCCTTTCCCCTTCCAACATATCTTCATCATGCTTTCTTTTAACACTTTCACATGTTATTTTTACATGTATGTCTTTAATATATTTGTTTTGTGTTATTCCAGTTATTTCTTGTCAGCAGCATATTGTCTAATTGAATTGCTTTTAAACATGAAAATGTGAGAAACTTGTGTTTAATACTATAGCTTAACTTATGATACCTATTTCATAACTAATATTGTCTTATGTAGGGTAAACGAATTATCAGGGTTTTTGCCCTTCTGCCATTAGCCTCTATGACCAGCACCTGTGGTGCTGCACCCTCCCCATGATTGTACATACCTGGCCCAGCGGGTGTGCACATGTGTAAGTGGGCACACCTGGACCTAGAAGGGGGCGGTAAAAAGGCAATGTTACTCTGGGGGAAGGAGGCGAGCACAGAGGAAAGAACTCAAGAGGATGAGAGAACCCAAGAGAGAGCGCAGAGAAAGATTCCTGAAGGGGCTGCCTCCTAACCCCTTTGCCCCTGTTGCCTTGTCTGCCTGGTGTGCCTGTGTACCTGGTTCCCCGAGAGTGCATTAAAGCTTACAAATTCCACCAAGGCCTCAACATTCTTCTTTAGCTGCTGGAACCAATAAAGAATCTACCCAGATGGGGATGCTTGCACTGTAATTGGCATCACAAGCAGGATGATTCAACAAAGACATTTATTTTTGTGCTTCCTTATCATTTGTTCTATGTTCATTGCTGTACATTCTAGATTTTTCTTCTATAGTGGTTCAGAAGGTGGAGTTCTAGATTCTCTCTAGAGCTAATTCTATGCACCTTTAGATTGGTCAAGCACATGCCTTTAAAATTTTCGGTATCCAATTAGCAAAGTAATAAAAGTAGTCACTCACTGAGTATATATTAGCTACTGTGCTAGTTGCTCTCCCCAAGTATCTACTATTGTGTGCATTTTATAGATGAGGAAGCAAAACTCAAGCATGCCTAAGTAACTTGCCTGAGATTACTCTATAATTTTTGATGATCTCTTCTGCGTGGTGAGAAATTTAGACATAAGACTGTCAGGGTTTTAGTGGAGCTGGAGTGTAGGAGATCTCAGTAAAACAAGAGTGCTCAAAGTGAAGAGGGATGGGGAGCAGATTCTTCAAGGTAAAATCACTACAGTAGCTTTTACAGGGACCTCATTCCCTGTGACAGTCAACGCTTGGATTTCTGCCAATCTGATAGGTGAAAAATCATATCTCACTTTTGTTTGGGTTTGCATTTCTCTTATAAGTGAGAGAAAGTGTCTTTTCCTGTGCTTGAGAGCCATTGCCTTTCTATGAGCTGCCTATTCATATCCTCTGCCCACTGAGGACCCAGCAAATAACTTCCCTGGATGTGTGTTTTGCAAATACCAAGGAGATAACATCTTATTCTGTTATTTATAAAAATTCATCTCCGAGATAATGAGTTCTTCATTGGCATCTTCTGAACAAAGTTCTTCTTCTTATGCAGCAGGATCATTCCACAGGTTGTTTTTTTTAACTTGATCAAGAAGAACTAAAACCAGGACACGCCCCATGCCCACACCCTCTCAATTTCTTGCTGCATTGCTAAAACCTCAGTTCCACCACTATTCAGTATAGACACAGAAGAAGAAAAAGCTCATGGGTTGGACTAGAGAATTATCATCATCATCATCATCATCATCATCATCCAGTATAGTTGGCAATTAAACTCACTCTATGGATAAATAGAAGGATGAATGGATGGATAGATTAGACAGACTGAAGATACAAGTATAACTATACATAAAATATATATGCATGAACATATATATGTGTACACTAAATTCTTACATACATTCATTTCTCCTATTTATTTCATATCAATCCTCTCAGACAGATATTAATATCCCCCGTTTCCAGATAACAAAGGTGAGAGATTAGATATCTTACCCACACTCAAAACTAAAAACTGGTGAAGCCAGGACTCTTCCTGGGATTCCTGGCCCCAGTATGTGTGCCCTTAAACCATTTGGACTGACCTGAAAAATAAGTATTGTTAGCATATAGCTATAGGTTCATCCAGTACTGCCTCTGGGTCCTGGGGAGAGCATATACAGTGGGGATTAGTCTGTTTTATCTACTTTGGTATCCTTGGTTTTCAATCATTAACTCATGTAATCTCAGATTCACTCAGAAAATATTCTTGAGTGCATGCTATGTTATAAGCCCTGTGGTAGGGGCAGGAAACTTTGAGAAAAATTAGATGTTTCTTCTCCTAAAATGAGCTTACAGTAAAGGGGGAGGGGCACATGACTAGTTAATGACAGTAAGGCACACACACCTGCTGTCTATTTTAGGGAAGGAGCAGTGGTGGCCATCCTAGAATGTGCTTCTCAATCTGTTCCTATCTACTATGTACTTTGCCTTTGATCTTCTCTTATCTTGGTTTATATAGAGTGGCGTGGCAAGTTATTATCTTTTTGCATATCTTTCTGAGCATTTCACAGGAGCAGAGAATGAATTGATCAGTCTTATCTTTTTTTGTCTTTTTAGCCCAGAAATCTGGTTTTGTTCCTGTGAGGGGGGACCAGGAAGGGTTCTGAGTAGGCCAGATGGGCACTTTAGAATGAGCACTCTGGCTGTGAGCTGCAATGTGAGCTGAGCAGGGAGATGTGCAGGAAGTTTCCCAACAATCCAGTGGAAGATAAGCTCTGAGTGATGGCTGTGGTTGGAGGGTATGAATCTAAGGAATATTAAAGAGATGAAACTTAAGAGACTTACTAATTTATTCAACAGGGCTTAATGAGTACTTAATGAGTACCTACTGAGGGCCAGGCCCTGTGCCAGGTGCCAGGAATACAGCTGGAAACAAGATACAGCCCCTGCCTTCATTGAGTCTAGAAGTAGGAGAGGGATAATTGGAACTTATACAATAGAAGATGGTAAAAGATACGAGGGGGGAAGTTTTGGGCACTGCGGGGAAACAGAAGGGGGGACACACAGGGGTATGAAGGAATCTGACTGATGCCTGAATTTTGACCTTGGCTGCAGGAGTGAGATGGTTCTGTTACCTGAGGCAGGGAATGTGGGAGGACAGAACCTCATGGATGGTCTTCTGTGTCCACCTCCCCCAGAAACAGTAGGAACAGGGGAGGTGGTGAGCAAGTGACTATTGAATGAGTAAATAACTGAATGTGAGCATGTGGCTAGTTACCCAGCCCCCCAGCCTAACTCTAAAAGAGGAAGATGGGGAATGATCCAGAAAGAAACTTGAAGTTTCAGGAAGTCCAGCAGTTACTCAATGCCCACAAACCACTCGCCTCTTTTCAGTTACCCAAGCAGCCACACGAGGCAGCCCTGACTCTCCCCTGATGTCCAGCAACAAGCACTGGACCACCATGATTCAGTGCAGTTGGGGCCTGGGCAGAAGGCAGGTCCAGCAACACCCTCACTCACTGAGACCACCAACACAGGCCCCACAGATCATTAGAGGCCTCCCTGGAAGTGGAGGGAGGAAAGACCCAGCCCTGCACAGTTCCTGGGTACATGTCCCCAAAGTTGGGTGTTTCCACGTCCCTTATGTGCCCTATGTGCCCTCGGTCTGCTCTGGATCTATCCATCTCTATGCAAGAGCAGGGACTGGGAGATCTTCTGTGACCCCAGCACCCAGCTCAGACTACTCACTACTCCTTCCCAACACCTGGTAGGACACATTTCCTGAGTTCAGAGTGTGTATGCCTTGACCCCCAAGGGCTAGTCTCCCTCACCCTCAGGTAAAGATCCACCAGGAGCCACATCACACAACACCAGTTCATTCTTGGCATGTGGCAAGGTTGCCCAAGGTTATGTCCCTGGGAAGGCAGGTTGAGACTCTGAAAATAACCAACCAAGTGGGAAAAAGTGCAAATTCACTGCTCTGCCATGGTTCCCTGTGCCTTTGAGAGATCTGACAACTTGCAATTGTAGAATCTTGGAAGATGAAGAATAAGGAAGTTCCTCTGAAGCCAGCTACTCTTTTCAGGACTCAGCAACAAGAAACTCACCCCAACCTGAGACCTGAGGCCAGTGACTTCCTGTGGGTCTCCTCTTTCTCTTCAAGGCTATTGAGACTGCAGCAGCCCAGAGCCCAGAGCAGCCAATCAGAGGCCGAACTGGGATAGCAGTGGGTCTCTGCACTCCATTCCAGCACTCTACCATCCCTGAGAGAGGGGGGAGAGAGCCGGAGGTCCTGTGTCCACTGTCACAATAACTAAACTACCAGTGAGGCCGCATCAAGACCAAGAGGGCATGGGAGGCTGTTTTACCCAGCAGAAAGCTGAAGTGCTACAGGCTTATTTGAGGCCATGGGCAGGAGTGATTAAGAGTGCCTGTACCAAGCTCTGCCACTAAGGTCTGCTTAATCTTTTAGGGCCTCAGTTTTCTCAGAGGTAAAAGGGAATCATGACGATGACCTGGTGGTCTCTGTATGTATGTGTTAAATGAACAAGTGTAAAGGGAGGGTCTGGTGTAGTACTGGAGAGACACTAGGGAATCACAGGGGGATATCTGGAGGCCCTGTGAGCTGCACACACAGCCCCTGACTCCTTGGGGCCCCATACTGACAGCTAGTCAATGACAACATCTTTGGGACAGGAGGCTTGTTCTACCCTAGCAATTGCCCTACACTGTTGGCAGTGCCCACTCTGTGTCCTCCCCATCCTGTGAGATCTTTTCTACCCAAGAGTGAGCCGAGGCTCTCCTTCTTACTCTAGAATCTTTTGTTTGTATGGCTCTTCAAGCAAGGTGTCCTTGAGGACTTAAGTTTCCCAAGTGCGTTCTGAGAACAGGGTCCTGTGTGGGGAGGCCCAAGGAACTAGAATAGAGTGGGGAGGGGAACATGGGGGTGCCACTCAGCAGGTCAGAGCTGGACAGGAAGCTGGCAGGTGCAAACTATAGGTGCTCCTTTCAAGGCACCACCTATCTGTCCCAGTAAAATGCTTTCTCAAGCATCCAAGTTCTTTTCATTTGTATACCTCTTTATTACAGAATATTTGAAAAAGAAAAATATAAAACTGAAAATTAAAAATTCTGATAATCCTGATATACGTAGGTAACCAAGTTAATACTTTGGTGTGTCTCATACTACTCCCCCATGCATTTTTTTTTTTTGAGACTAGGTCTTGCTATTTTTGCCCGTGGAACTGCAGGCTCTCGTTGCCTGGGGTACCACAGACTCAAGCAATCCCCAGCCTCAGCTTCCCAGGTAGCTGGGATTACAGGCATGTGCCACCATGTTCAGCTATTTTTTTGGAACTAGGTCTCACTACAGGCCCCAGGCGGGACTCGAACCACGATCCCTAGCCCCGGCCACTTCATAGGCTGAAGCTTACAATCACAAGCTACCGTGCCCGGCTCTCCCATACAATTTAACCTAATTATAATGTGTTTAATTTTATAGTCTGCTTTGTTTCTACCCACCATAGGGCACAAGAATTTTCCTGTGTTTTTAAACTACACCAGTTAAATCCTAGCCTATTCATTTCAGTGTATCATTTTAACAAAAATTCTTAATTTTGGTTGAAATTTAGTTACATCTTCGCAGGTATAAGGGTGCTGGGTGTCAATTTGGAGAGAAAGGGGAGGAAAGAGGAGGAGAGAAGGTAGAGAGGACAAAATTAACACTACAGAGGTGCATTCTCTCTGCCTCTCCCATGCCTTCTGGCTAAATCTGTTTCTCAGTATTGCAAAACCCCAAGGAGGTCACATGACCCCCAGAGTCACCTGTACTCACCTACTGTCCTTCTGAATATCCCCCCCCCAGCCCCCTTCATTCCAAACACCCAACCCCAACCAAAGGAAGGGAGCTTACCTGATAGGAAAAAAGCCTTCTTGACATGTGAGGTGAGGGTGACTATCCTGCACACCCTGACTAAAAAAGATTCTGCTCTGACCATCCTGCTTCCACTTGGTTTCTCTTAACTCGCTGGTCAAGTGACCTGGTTTCATTGCCTCTATTGTCCAGTCATCTTCTACCCCAGAGTATTCCCCAGCGTATCAGAGATCTCAGGTTGTAGCTGGGTCTGCTGAGTGTGAAGAATGGAGTCACACCTTCTCTATTTTGAACACCCCTATCTTGGTTAACTCGGTTTATATTTGCATTTGTTTATTTGGCAGCCATCGCCTTGGCTCAGGTGAAGTGTGTGGTCAGCTCAAACCCTGAGCTCCTTTTGCATATTGTTGGTAAACCAGTTCTCCCACATCCTGTGCTTGGACACTCATTTGAAGAAACCAAATGCAAGACTTGATACTTGACCCTCTTTATATGTTTGTACTTGTGCTTTTTAACTCTCCCTCTTGGCTTTTTGTCATGGGTGAATTTGATACTTGTGTGCATGTCTTTATCTGCCTATTGAGAAGATGATAACCTGACCTGGACCCAAGACAGAAATCCCTTCCCACCAGTCCTGGTCCATAACCAGAGCCACTGCAAAAATCTGATCAACTACCTGAAAACCTATGAAGAAATGTCACCACCTTTACAAATCTAATCATGCATAGATATATGCACAAAAGAACTGAAAACAGGTATTAAACAAATACTTCTGCATGAATGTTCATAATAGTCAAAAGTTAATGCAATCCAAATGTACACCAATGGATGAACAGATAAACAAAATGTTGTATATACACACAAAGAAATATTACTCAGCCATAAAAAGGAATGAAGTTCTAATACAGGCTACAATACAGATGAAACTTGAAAATATCAAGCTGTGTGAAACAAGCCAAATCCAAAAGGTCATATATTATATGAGTCCTTAAAACATCCAGAATAGATACAGGGACTGAAGGGAAAGTGGAAAAGGGAGTGATTGCTTAATCATTTGGGGGTTTTCTTTGGGGTGATCAAAATGTTTTAGAACCAGATAGAGGTGGTGGTTACAAGAAAATTTGACTGTATAAATGCCGCTGAATGATATATTTTGACAGTTAATTTTATGTTAAGTGAAATCTACATCATTAGAGAAAAAAAAAAAAGCAACTGCAAACTAAAAAGAAATTCCAGTGCATTCAGCTGACAGTCTTGTGCCACGTATGGGGGACACTGAGATAAATGAGACCTGCTACCTGCTAAAGTCTGTGGAGTTCAAAGCTTTTGTAAGTTCATGGGGAGCTAACTTCTGAGAGTCACCTTCCATGTTGTGGGTTCTCTGGCTGGTTACTATTACTACCACTATAGACACTTCCAGGGATACTGTCTCTCCCATCTTGAGAATCTAGGTTGTAGGACACTATCATGTAATCAAGCCTTCTCGCCAATTGTTGGGGAAGCATCAGGCTCACCAATATTCACAGGTTATTTATGGATTCTAGCAGTTACACAGACACATCAGCTGGGCCAGGGCCAGGGTCAGGGGGCTGGGACATAGGCAAGCCTCCTGGCCCCTCAGGAATCTTCACACTCTTTCTCTGGAGTTTCCTCATACTCTCTCTCCCATGCTCATGCTCTCTTTGCCTCCTTTAGCACCTCTCTCCCAACCCCAGGTTAGCACACTGATATATGCGCACACCCTGGGCCACACAATCACAGGGAAGAAACAATAACACAGGTGCTGGCCATACACATTCATAAAGAAAAAAAACCTAACCCAAAACATTTACCCTACAATAGTCAAGGACACCAAAACCCAGAAAAATCTGCTAGAATAGAAAGAGGGTAGGGAAGCATGATGACTAAATGTGGTGTGGTATCCTGGGACAGAAAGGAGACTTTAGGTAAAAGCTAGGGAAATCCAGATAAAGCATTGGTTTTAGTGAATTAATAATGGTGTATCAGCATTGGTTAATGAATTATGACAAATATATGATGTTGTTACCAGGTGAGAACACCCTTCTAATTTTAATTATTTAAGGGTTCTTCCACCTGCGTGCAAGCAGTTGCCAAAGTCACAAAGCAATTTAAACAACAGGGTTTTATTAACAAGTGAAATTAACCGGGAAAATGAAAAGTCTTTAATGCCACAGGTGGCCAGTTATCTTACCCCAATTACCATTTAGTTCAAAAGTCCCAAACATATGTCCAATATGGTGGCCCGCCAAACTTTAGGCATTTCTGCAAAGTCCAGTCTTTCTACAAAATCTTTTCTTTGCTTTTTCTCTCTCCAGCATTCTGAGCTGCTCCGCTTCTCCAAACCTCTTCAAACTTTTCCAACAGATGCTGATGCAAACTCAGCTTTCTAAGTATGCCACCTTGCTGCAGCTCTAATTGTTTCTTTTACCAGGACTGCCTTCAGCGGCGTCTGGCCAAATCCACTAGGCCTGCCCTCAGCAGCCCCTGGTCACCCTGGCCTGCTGTTTTGGGATCCAACTCCATACTAGCTAAGTCTCTGCCGGTCACTCTACCACTATAGCTCTTTTCCACCTCCAACTCACTCTTCCAGAAAACTTCCCACCGGCCAGGCCACATGGGCCTCTTCTATCAGTCCACTATTTTCGTCTTTTCCTTTTCTTTTTTCTCTTTCTTCGCTCCTTTTTTATATGTCCTCTCTTCTTGCTTCCCATTTTCTCTCATGCGGGTCTTTCTCTCAGACTCCTCCCACGAGGGTATTTTAGTGCCAATACAATTTTTAACTGTGTCACTACCCTGTATCAGTGTTATAGTAGAGGGAACAAGGTAGGGTGTATGAGAATCCTTTGAACTACCATAACCATCAAAAGGTAGGATGGCTGACCACCCCCAAGTTCTGTCCTTTTGAATGTTCCTCTCTCTGGAAGTGGGCACACCTGTGCCTCATAGACACCATTAGGGTCACCAAGGTTGTGTTAAAGAAGAAAGATGTATTCCGAAGAGAAAGCATCCACAGCCGTCAGTTGATTAGCTCAGCAGGTACCTGCTGGAGCCTGCGTAAGAAACCACTATTTCTTGACCCTCTCGTATGGTGGTGGTTCTGGGCAGTGGCATGCTTAGAGTCACCATGCTCCAGGAGGCAGTGCTCCCTGGGATAGCACTTCATTTGTGAAAATTCTTTGTGGTTACGTCTTTGGTGTTCTGACCCAATACAGCTTGATGACACTATCTCCCTAGCTTTTCTGTAAATATCAAACAATTCTTTTTTAAAGAAACATACTTACGTGATTTGAAAGTTTTCTTTAAAGTGTTATCTAAATAGTGCATTCTTTAAAATCCTCACAACGGCTGAAACAGGCTGTTAGATGGAGATAAGAGACAGGACTAGGCAAAGTGGAGTGTGGCCTATGAGACAATTGGCTATCAGCTGACACTTGTTCTCCAGGTGCTAACCGACACCAAGGAGGAAAATAAGGCCTTGCTTGATTATCATCCTGCTTTCTAAGTTCCTACTTGCTTCTTCCCAACTTGGGAAGGTCTTTGTAGACACCAGTACCTGCAAAAGTCCAGACTAAGAGCTGAAGCTTCTCTTCCACAGCCATGATACCCACAGTTTTCCAGGTGCTAGACCTCACACCATTTCCAGCATATACTTCTGCCAGGAAGAGCTTTCCGTTGTGCCATCGCTGCCTTCCCACATGGCTTAGTCTCCAAGCTCCATGGTTATATTCTAAGTGAGCAGCAAAAGGGTACCTTAATCCAACATCATAGCCACTGATGCTCCTGCCCACTCACTGGGGTCATTTCCTTCAGTTGTGGGAAAAGATTCCTCATTGGTAGATGAGGATTTTTTGGATGCCTTTGGCGTCTTTTTTTGACTATAAATGCAGGGCAGAGCAGCGTGGAGGTTAAGAGAATGGTTTACAACAGACAACGTTAGATTCAAATCCTGTTAATTTGCATAAAACCTAGAACCCTCAGTTTCTGCAACTGTCAGATAAGGGTAATAATATCTACTCTATAGAACAGTGGGCAGATCAGATGAGATAATTCATGAATGTGCCAGTCATAGTATCTAGAATAAGGTCTCAAGCTCCTGGCAAGGTTTGTGGATGGAGCTGATGAGATGTCTACAGGCTCCAAGGAAGTGGCACTAAGGGCACTGAGGCGTTAGTGACACAGAAGCCAGAAAGGAGAGCAAGGACTGCCTGCATCCTGGCGTCCATGGGAGAAAGGGCAAGGGGGTGAACAGGGACTTACCCACTACCAAACTTGACTCTGAGGGCTATCAGCAAGGGGCCTGTCACAGGCAGCCCTCAAGGTCTTGCGCCTGCCTGCACCCAACCATGCTTCACATTCTCCAGGCTCATCTCCAGAAAAACCATCATCATTCAGACTGCCCCACATCCACCCTGGCAGGGGCTTGCATTGCACCAGGCATACACCTGGGCAGGCCAAGTCCAGGTGGTTCACATGTGGGCTGATGTAGCTTGGGACCCTGGAACCCCCACACCCCAAACCCAGTGCACTAGTTATTAACCCTTTAGGTGAATGTCTATAAGGAGGCCTGTCTATAAGGAGGCAGCCAGGGTGGCAGAACACACAGAAATCTTATGGCGCATCAGCCCCAGCAATACTCTGATGCCCAGCTTAACACACAGTAGGTGCTTACTGAGCTTGCAAGGAGAGGAAGTCTCTGTCCTCAAGGCCTTCGCATTCTAGTGGGACAGACAGGGGACATCATAAACCCACCAAGAATCATGTTCAGCCATAAGCCTGGTTTGTGACTGTTGAATACTTTGAGGGTGTGAGGCACTTACAGGGAGGTGCGTGGGAGGATGGTGCAAGCCTGGGCCCCAGAGGAAGAACACTGTCTGCAAGAACTGGGCACAGCCATTCCCAGTGCTCAGGAGCTGCATGACTCAGGGCAGGGCAGGACAGTGGGCTGGAGGAAGGGTGGGGCACCCAGGGAAAGTGCCAATGAACCTCAGGAGGTTCAACCCCGTCCCCGCCTTCCTGCTTCCTTTCTTCCTTCCTTGGTTTACAGCTTATGGGCAAAAGCCACTGGAGAAGTTCACAGACAAGAAACAGCTGTGATGGCATCTGTACAAGCAGCAAAGATCAAAGGGGATAAAGCTGGAGTGAGTTTCTAAGAACCCAAAATAAGCAGCATCAGAGATTACTTACAGCTCAGTGTAACAGGAAATGGAACCTCAGTGATGGACAAATATGAGATAAAATTCTGCCTTAGCCTAAAATCCTTAGACTTCTAGTACCTAGACTCCATGGACAAATCACTGAATCTCCCCCAAGTCTTTCTTGAGTGCTGGAGATGCAGTGTGTAGGGGCCCTGGCTCACTCTTGGGGGTTGTGCTCAGTGATGGGCAGGTGGACATAACCTGTCCCTTTCATGAGTGGTGCCAGACCACAGGTGGGCAAACACATTCCAAACCAGAAAGGCCTCCACATAGAGCAAAAGTCACCTTTTCTAATATTGCTGGATGTAAGTGATCATAACGAAAATTGGCCCAGGAATAGCCAGTGCCCCGAGGGGAGAGAATATGGAGGAGACGGGTCCTCTCAGCCAAGCAGGTGCAGGCACAACCACCTTTCAGCTCTGTCAACCCATCTCCCACCATGGGTTCTCAACCCAGTGCCACAGGGCATGAGGGTAAAGGAAGTCCCAACCTCTTCCCTTTGGGAATGTGGCATCTTGCTGGGTGGGTTGCTTTCCTGACTGATAATGTGCCAAGCTGCCGAGCCACCCCAGATCACAGGGCCATCACACAGGTCAGCTGTCCAGTTCAGACTCTTTGCATGGTGACCTCTCAGTCTTGTGAGCACAGAGCCACCCCTCTCTCTCCACTTGTTCACTGCATGCCTGTGCCCCTCCCTCAGCTTGGAAGGTCCTCCCTGTGCTGTTAGTCTTCCACACTTGCATTTCTTCTATCAACGTTGGTCAAAACCTGCTCTGTAGCAGTGCCTGAATAGAACAGTACTGGCCCCTCACCAACCCAAGGATGCCAATCATGTGGGCTCCACCAGTGCTGGGAGAGACCTGCTATCCCTCCATTCTGTGATTGTGTGTCTGTCTCCCCACCAGACTGTGAGCTCTGCAGAGTGCGGTCTGCCCCACACCCTGTCTGTCCTGATCATTGTGTTGTGATCAGCATCTGCTGTGTAGACAGTGCTCTGTGATAGAATGACCCTGTGATGGTGAGTTTGACAGCACTCTGGGTTCTCAGGGGAGGCAGCCCTGATATTAAAAAATAGCCAAGCAGGAGTAGAGCAAGAGTGGAGATGTAAGACTACGCCTGGGTGGTGCAGAATCCAGTGGGAGACCTGCCTGCCCTCTTGGGAACATGGAGGCAGGGATGAGTTAGCAAGTTAGCTGGATATGGGCTAGAGGAGCTTCAGTACATCCTCTTCAGACCTTGGGGCATTTCTGCCCCTCCACACAGTCCTTAGTTTCCACCCAGTGCTGCATTCTTCCTCAAGCTCTGACCTTCCCACAAGACATCCGAAAGTCCATGGATAAGACCCCCGAGAACAGCACGGGAGGTGGCAAGAACTCCAGTTATTCTGAGACTTCTTTTGAAGTCCCAGAAGCTCCAATCACTTTCCCTGACTAGAGATGCCACATAAAATACAAGAAAACTGGTCAAATGTGAATTTCAGAGAAATAATGAATAATTCTTTAGCATAAGTAATATTTGGTATATGGTGATACTAAATAACTCCTTGTTTATTTGACTTTCGGATTTAACAGCATCCTATATTTTCATCTGTCAAACCCCCTGGCCCCCACACCCTCACGGTCCTGTCCTGCGTCTCCAGCAAGCCATCAGAAAGGTCTGGAGCAAAACAGGAATTTGGAGCGAAGAGGAGCTCTGAAGATTATTTAGCCCTGTCCCTTGTCCCATATGAGGGCTAGGAGACTGTGGCCAGCAGGTGGCAGGCACTGGCAAGCCCTTGGGTTTCTCCAGAGGGGCTGCTTAAGGAAGAAAAAGAAGCAAGGCAGAGAAAATACAGGTCCAGCTCTGACACACCCCAACCCTGACACCCCTATGTGAGTCACCTCCACCTGCCTGACTAGATCCAGTGCCAAGGCCCCTGCCCCTCATTTCCTGCTGAATTCCATACCAGAGACACCAATAGGTGGGGCTAAGGGGTGGGTGTCCTGGGCAGGAGAGGGTAGCCAGGGCTGGATCTTTTGAGAGTGGCTTCTAAGAAGAAGGCTTACTGCCTGACTACCCCCACAGGTCTTTCCAGTAGTCAGACCACGAGAGGCCTCGAGTCACCTCCCAGAGGGGAAACTGAGGCATGGAATGAGGGTAAGGAGTTGATGAAATTGCCTAGCCAGTCATGCCAGCAGGCAGTTCTTCCTGCCAAGTTGTTGTTCCACATTCCCCGCTGAACTTGCTCCCTAGCACCATGCTGTGTTTCTTCGCCTCATGTTTTCCTCCTTCACATTTTATTTTATATACTAGTTTGTTTATTGTCAGCCTCCAGCTAAAACATAAACCCTGTTCACAGTCTCAGAGTTCCTAGAAAATTGCCTAGCACTGGGTAGGTGCTGAATAAGCATGTGTTGAAGGAAATTGGCCCTGACACATTTTCCCTTGTGTGGAATTCGATATATGATGCCCCAGGCCACCACCTGCACTGCTGTGGTTCTGTGCTGGCCTGTGGGTGTAGGTGGGGCAGGGTGGTCCCCTCCTCCCATTGTAGCCCAGCCTGGACCCTAGGAGCTCCAAGGTAACAGCACCAATACAGGGCTGGGCTGGACTGCTAGTGGGTTTAGCAGTGTGGTTTGGTGAGGGGTTGGACTCTCCCCATCTGTCCCAGCATGCCCACCTAAGCCCATAGCACTGGGGCATGACCAGGTAGTTCAATCCCAGAGCCACCCCAAGTTGACCACTGCTAGCCAGAGTGGCCTAGGGGACACAAGCCTGAGCCAGGGGCTGATGAATATCTGCCTGGTTATGTAGCTTGTCCTGTCTCCACCCCTGCTGAGTCTTCCTTCTGCCTGTCTGTACAATGACGGCTTTGAGTCCGCTGATTCCTAAGGCCTAGCAGTTCAGCCCTCCGTTGGCTTCTTCCTGTTCCCTCTCCACCCCAGGCTTTGTGCCAGCCGGTCCTGCCCTTCCTGGGAGTGTCCCTTATCCTCCCCCAGACCCTCTCCTCTGTCTTGACCAATACTTTTACTATCGCTATTTTCTGTCCTTCCATGAAGTTGGAGTCCTGGTCCTGTCTGGCTTGGGGAGCACAGGGTTGAAAGGACTGTCGTGGGGGCGTGTGGATACTTTAAAGTCACGCAGAAAACGTCACCAGAGAGGTTCTGTCCAGACTTGTCTGACTCCAGCTCTCCAGCCATTCTAGGCTTTCTGTCTCTCGTCATACATCTCCCTGGTATCTCCAAGGCCAAGCTCTGCGTTTCCCCCTAGACCTGCTCCTCCCCACAGCCCTCAGTTGGCTGGTCACCTGCACCAGAAACACGGGGATCATGGAACCTCACCTCCCACCCTCCCTGCCTTCATCCACTCCTTTACTAAGTCCTGCCCGTCTGTGAAACCTGGAATTGTCCACCTCTCAGGTTCAACATTCTTACCTAGGTCCACACTTCTTCTCTGTTTTGACCCTTGAAAGCAGAGGGCTCCTTGATGTCATGCCCTCGGTTTTAGCCCACACTCCCGGCAACAGAGTTCACTGTCTATCTAACAGTGAATTCAACTGTGTCACTCTCCTACTCAAAGCTCTTCCATGTCTCACTTATATGATGGATATAGGGAAAATCAAACAAAAAAATAAAAAAATGAAAACACACACACACAAATAAAAAAACAAAAACCATGGACACACCTAAAAGAAATCACATTAGCAGAAACAAGTTAAAAAGATAAAGACAGACAC
>PVHY01027615.1:0-16054 GCA_004024945.1 Uropsilus gracilis
TCTCCCTGAAGGGAAATTCCAGCTAAGGTCATTCCCCCATTTTAACATTACCTGTCCTTGAAATCTGCAATCTTAAACAGGAGACAATGGGGGGGGGGGCACACCCTATCAAGCTGAATTTATTAAATTGTTTCCTTGTCCTAGCAAAGTGGAAAGGTGCACACTGGAAGGATTTCTCTTTGGTTTCCATGGAAAGCACTGAAAGAAGGTGATTCAGTAACACTGATGCCATTGTCTTCTTTGTCAGGGACTCAGTCTGAGCTGTTGGGGCTAAGGAGTTTCTTGGGGACACATTGCAATTCAATTGTCATCATCTCCATAGTTTCTTTATTAGAGTTAAATACCAAATATTTTCTTAGCATTTGCTTCATGGTTAAGCCTGAACTAAGTGACAAGATGTATAATCATAGTTTTTATTTCATGAAAGCAAGGGGAAATAAGGCATAGATAACCATCCTGTAGCAGATGTGACAAAGGAAATCTTAATATTCAAACTCAAGAGTTGAGATTTGTATACTTTAATCTCTCCTAGTTCTTGGTCTGTCTTGTGTGGATGCTAGTGATGCCTTGCATTCCAGGTGATGATGGGTCACAGTGTCATCAATGTGAATTCTGCCACACAGCAAAGCCAGGTAGAGAAATAGTCTTACTGTAAATTTAAAACAATTTTTAAAATTTCTGTTTAACACAAATTAAAACGAGTTTCTTTATCACTTACAAATGCCAATGATTCTGCTTCTCTACTATATACTAAGCAATGTTTCTGCTTACTATAAACTTTTTATTGGTTTATTTGGAATATTTTATCTAAGGGGTCTAAGATGCCTGTGCTTTTATAATTTAAAGTTATTTTTAGTTTTCTTTTGAATACTATCTTCCTCAGCTTTGTGGGTCAGAAATATGCTTGCCTCAAATAAAAATACAAGGGGAACTTTCTGTCACTTTGTGTTTTGGAACAATGTAGAAATGATCTAGCCCTCTTTAGTTTTTATTTGACTCATATTTAAAATCCATACTGTAACTTGTAAATTGGATAAAACAGGTCAGTTTTATGGTGATGCATGGACACTAGACTTTGGCAATGGATTTAATATACCATGTATAGATAGATGTTGACTTATAAGGTTGCTCATATATAATATTATAAGCCAATGCTACTTTCATAGAATAAAATAAAAATTCGCTGAATCCTGACTAGAACTGGGTGAGAGAGAAAGGCTCTTTAACTATTACTTAAAATCCTCTACCCACTTTCCCTGAGCTGAGAAAATGATTTTTAACCTTTGTAAATTGCAGTAAATGCTTTTTCTTCACAGAGTAGACATTTTTATTAAGCAAATTCCAGCCACAGCTTCTCACTACTTACCTTGCTCTCAGCTGCAGGGAAAAAAGCCTGAACTGCATTTTAAACTTACCAACTGCCCCAATGGACCTTCTGCAGCTCCCAAGACATGTATCACTTACGGGTTCTTACCACCATCAGTAGCTCTTACTATAATTTCCAAAGCCAAAACAGATGCAAAGTGAGAGACTATTTATTACTATCAAAATGATTTTCTAAATGTAAGTATAACAAGATAATCATATAAGAAATCCCAATTACCCCAAAATTGTCCAAACCCTCAGTCTTTTAATTCCTGTTCATCTCACCATGTGTTCAAATTATACAGAGGTCAGCAACACATGTTCTAAATATAGGGTATCCGATATCCAACTCTGATGTGCTTCAGCTTCTCCAGGCATGTAGTCGAAGGCAAGATGTCTTCTCCTTGAAGTAGTCTTGTTACTTTAGACAGTATTGAAAACTTTGAGATTCAGGAACCAGCAAAGTTCATTTACTCCAAGTTCATTTGCTCAGGTCTAACTCAAGGTCACTCCAAAAAAAAAAATCTTAAGCCAACCAGGCATGACAAACTCCAACATGGGAGTTCCAATTTCTAAACTCTTTCAGTCCCCTATCAGTATACTCAGCTTATATATGTTAAAAGTCAGAGTTCATCAGCCCGGGGCCAAAGGCCACAGGCCCCAGACCTCCTCAACCATCACAGCTGGGCCTCTATCACCTCCAAAAATGGCTGATCAAGAAGCTCCTCTTCTTTGTCCTCAACTCTCTATTATATCTTTAATTTTTCTTTCCCATGCTTCTGGGAATGCCACATTTTACCAAAAAAAAAAAATCTTTTCTTCCTTCCCCACTGTAGACAGGACTCAGCAGGGGAGTTCTGTCAATCAGCTATGTTAATGCCAAGACCTATCCAGTCCTCTTTGAAATTTACAAACATAAAGAAACAGGAGAGTAGCTTCTTGTCAAATGTATGTATCAACTAAGTTAATGTCAAGCTTTTTCCCAGTTTACCAGTTCATCAGCAATGTTAATGAAGATACCTAGGGGGTATCCGCTAACATGACTACTTTACTCACAAATACAGGGTTGCCTTTTCAGTACAAACTCACTTCAGACTGCTTAGCAGAGTCCATATAACCAGTGCTACAAACATGAATTAGTGAATTCATTTTCAATCTTTCAATCTCTATTAAGAAATTAAGATGTCAGTTGCTTTCTGAGTATGACTTTAATCCTATCCCACAGATTTTCTTTTTAAATGTTTCTAAATATCCTTTTATCTTTATTTCCTCCTTGGTCACAAGTTTGTCATTGAGCAAACTGTCCCTAGGGAAACTTACGTGAGTCACTGGTGCAGGTTCTAAAGTAAACTAATTTAACCCTCACCTACTACCCCTACAGTAAGCTCAGGCTTAAATTTTTTTAGGGGGACGTGGCCTCCAATACTGGTGTTGATGCATTAAAATAGCTATTGTTAGCATTGGTGAGTGGAGATTTGGAGAAGGGAAGTTAAGACTTCTAGTGAGAAAAGAGGATTAAAGGATCAGGGAGGGGACAGAGAATAAAAGACATGGAAAGAGACAGAACAGAGAAGAAAGGGACACAGAAGAGTAGAGCAGAGAACAGAATATCACAGAGAAGAGAAAAGAGAAGTAAGGTACAGGAGGAGCAGCAGAGAGGCTGTAGGGCTCAGAGCTGCCGCTGTCATATGAGGCAGCAGGGGAGGGAAGCTGGTGAGGAGCCTGGGGAAGCAGGTTGGAGAAACTTGTGACCTGTGTGAGCTCTTTTGGAAACCTGGTGCTTGAAAATTTGGTTTAATTTTGAAACTGCAAGGTTTGGAAGTCTTATGGAGAACTGAGGAGAGTTTGCTATGTTGATGTTTTCAACATGCGATGTCTGAAGTGCTTGCTGTGTTGCTGTATGGAGTGAGTTTTGCTGATGCCAGGCCACTTTGGAGTTGGAACTGAAAGAATGCCAGAGCTGTGCCTTTTGGAGAAGAATTGACGACACCATCTTGGTCTTCCTTGTTAGATTTGAATCTCCTATTTTCAGAGAAGGATCAACAACACCATCTTGGCTTCTTCTGGCTTGAAGTGAGTAGAGCTGTGTCTTTGAAGGAGCAGCAGCGCCATCTTAACTCCTTTATATGGCTTAAGGTGGAATAGTTGCCATTTTGTGGATACACATGGCTGGTGCAGCCATGTGCTCTTTGGACTAGAGACTGGACTGTGTAGTAAGATTACTAAAGGGGTTCCCTTGTACCGCTCAGTGACTCTTGTCTCATTTGTCTTTTATTAAGTAAATGTTTCTGCCTCCTCTTAAGGTTTATGTGGTCTTGCTACTGCATGCATGGGCTGGGAAGAACCTGGTGTGTGGCCGGCTTTAAAGGACCAGTTGCTCCCCTCTGTAAGTTTGGGTAAGCACCTCATTTTGTTTGTTTTCCCACCCAATTTCAGTTGGAATTTTGGTGAGAACACTCGCCCATGGTTAATCAACCCAAGGAATATTTTTTCTTGATTTGATTACCTTAAAGCATAAAAGCATTTTGTGAGATCTTTGGTAAAAGTGCTCTAGTAAATAGTGGTCATGGGTTCAAAATGGCATGTTTTGTAATGTTATTGATATTGGGTGGGAAAACAGGCAAAACAAATAACTAAACTTGAAAAGGGGAGCAGCTGACCTCTTAAAATCCCTTTTATTGCTCATCTTTCCCATGTTTTTGGCAACAGAGCCTTGTCAATCATCTTACATTACAAAAATCTTGTTTTCCTTCCTCCTCCCCTTCTATCTTTCTAACAGGAAAATGAATTCTAATGAAGGCTAGCACTATACCTTGGCATGTCCTTCTTGAAATTTACAGTTCTTAAGCAATAGGGAAGTAGCTCTTTTTTAGCTATTATCAATGCATGACATCAAATATGTTAATGACAAGTACCCTCCAATAATCCTGCAAGCCGAAATTGAGAATTTTTTGAATTGTTTCAAATGTTACCCAGCTGATACTAAGGTTTTCGTCTACAGCCATACCACCCTGAACGTGCCCGATCTTGTCTGATACTAAGGTTTTCCTAATTTCTTTGCCTATTTATACCTAACAAAAGTATCAGAACTGATTTATTGTATATATTATGTATTATAATGAATTTGGACATATATAATGAAGTTACATTTATATGTGAACAGAAATTTAGAGCTTAGAAACAGTGACAGCATGAAAGAAATGATTTTCTACAATCATAAAAAATTTAAATCTATTAGGGGATAGATATACTATCCTCTAAAGTATATAATGTGTTAGACCCAAGTCCATTACCCAACAGAAGAAAAAGAGGCAACTTATTAAATAATGGTTCAAAATGGGAATTTCTTTCTTTTTTTTTTTTTTTTTTTGAGACTAGGTCTCTTTATTTTTGCCCGTGGAACTGCAGGCTCTTGTTGCCCGGGGTACCGCAGACTCAAGCAATCCCCAGCCTCAGCTTCCCAGGTAGCTGGGATTACAGGCACACGCCACCATGCCCAGCTATTTTTTTTTTTTGGAACTAGGTCTCGCTACGGGCCCCAGGCGGGACTTGAACCGCAATCCCTAGCCCTGGCCGCTTCATAGGCTGAAGCTTACAGGCACGAGCCACCGTGCCTGGCCTGGAATTTCTAAGAATTTCAGAATTCTTCAGAAACAAGATATCTTTATATTAAATTTGATTATTTTTCTGAACAAGACAAATACATATAAAATGTGTATCAAAAATATGTGTGACATAATTTAAATATATAATTCTATGGAGGTATTTTAAACTCTTTTTAGAGGATGTATGAGATTACTCACATTTATGATGTTTTAATGAATACCCTGTATACCAGTGCCTTGTTAATTTTTCTCCTAATTGCATCTTTATTTAGTAGTTTTATAAGCAAAATGTCCTATTTATAATAGGTAAAGCCAGATTCTTCAAAAACAACTATTGGCTATCTTAAAAATTTCAAAAAGAAAACAAATATTAATGGAAAAATAGAAAACTAAATAATATTGCACAATTCTATTTTTTTTAGAAACTTTATAACTTTACAATCAGAATTTAATTACAGATATTATCAATACATCATCTCTAACAAATCTCACACTGATAATATATGGCAGACTCCTTGGATAAGTAACACTTCCTTCATTCATACTTGCATCTATCCCATTGAAACAGGGTATCTTAACCAAAATACCAAGCCAATGCAAGACTATCAGTGCAGACTAATTTATTTCTAACAAAGTGACTTTCAAATTACTACAAAAAAAAACATGTAAGACTCAGATTACTTTAACATTGTCCAAAACCTTTCTCAGCCATTGTCCAAAGTCTCTTCTTAGATTGCCCAGAAATCCTCAGTCTCTGTCCTGATCATCTCACCAAAATCAGTCAGTCAGAGTTCCTCTCCACATGTTTGAAGAATCTTTCTTTGGGGAGCTCCTTTGATGTGCTCCTCCTTGTCTTTTACGCTGCCTTCTCCTTGTCGTCTTCAGGTAGCAGGAACTTCATGGTACCAGATCCAGCCACGTTCACTTTCTTTTCAGGCCTGTCTTGCATGGCCTCTCACAGACCCAAGTTAAACTCAGCAAAACAAACTCCAACACGGAGTTCAAATCTGCAAACTCCTTAACTGCTCAGCACACATGCTGCCAGCATGGGCCAGCCAAAAGCTATAGGCCCCCAGGACTGGCCATGTCCACATGGTTCACATCTTTACAAGATAGCCAATTCCCATCTCTCCTCCTTTGACTATCTTTCTATCCACCTCCATATTGCCTCTGAATCAGAATTCGAATCCAAATCTCAATTTTTCTCTTTGTTTGCACACCCTTTATATACCCTGATTTCCTGCCTTCCAGGAAACCTGTTTCACCTTGCCCATTCACTTCTTTCTCCCCCTGCCTCTCCCTGAAGGGAAATTCCAGCTAAGGTCATTCTCACATTTTAGCATCTGTCCTTGAAATCTGCAATCTTAAAAGAGACAATGGGGGTTGGGTAGCACACCCTATCACCATTCCCTAACACATATTTATTATCTTCTATTTTCCAGCATGCAATAATAAAAATTAAAAAAGCAAAAGTCGTCTCATAAGGTGGGGAGGGGGTTTCTGGCAAGAAAAATAGGCAATTAATTCCTTGTGTAAGTCAGTAGTTAGGAGTCATGAAAACTGATAAGAGCATGTGGGAGGAGTACCTAATGCAAATTTCTTAGTGGAGAGATCAAAGTGTGTTGGTGTTCTGCAGAATGAAAAGTTCATTTAAGTGATACCTGAAGACATATGAATAAAGCAGAAGTTAGGAAAAGAGTGGGAAGAATGGGGGGGGGGGGAATAGAGGGAACAGCCTGAGCAAAAGGTAAGAGCAAAGTGGAAACAAGGCATGTAGATAATAATAAAACAACAATTTAGAAGGTTGATAGCAGGGAGAACAGGATATGCATAATACAAACCTACAGAGGTATTCAGGAACCAGATAGAAAAGACTTTGTATGCCGATTTAAGGAATTTGGAACTCAAGGAAAACCTCTAGTGGTTATAATCAAAGAAGCAATAAAGAGTAGGTAAATATTCTAGTAAAATCACAAAGTCTTTGGGAAAAAAAGGAAATTCACTAGAAAGGATTGATAACGAGAGATCAATAAGAAATCTTGTTAAAAACCATAAGAGAGATGGATATCAAATTATACAAGTGGTAAGGAGAGTGAAAAGAAGTTTAGAGTTTCAAGACACATTTAAAAGGTGGAATTGATAGGCAGGGAAGATTCAATACGGAACTGGGACAGATAGAACTCAAAGATGACTGTTTCACCCACTCCGAAATTTTGTCACTGAGTAGATGAAAGCAGTATTTGGTGAGGTAGAGAACAAAGGCAAAGAAATAAGTTTAGGTACAAAGATAGGAATTTCTGTTTCTAACAAGTTTGTCTGAACCATCTCTGAGTCATTTAAGCAAATCAAACTATTGGGCAGTTCAGTATAAGTCCAAGACAAAGAAAGAAATCATCACTGGAATTAATTAGTACACAGATGACAAATGAATATATGCCAGTGGATCCATGGAGTGCATGAGCACAGTCAAAACAGGAAACATTTCAGGGCTTCATCATTTAAGAGACATATGAACAGATGCTACAAAAGTTGAAAATTGAAATTAGAGAGAAACTTTGACATACTGATTAGATGTAAGAGATGTGTGGAGAGAGTTCTCTACCTTAAACTCACATTTTTACTAAGCTTTCTAAATTTTCAAAGCCATCATCACTATCTGCTTCTCTACCAACCCCCCAATAAACACTAAACACATACTCACAAACACTCTTTCCCCTTTTGTGAAGTTCTTAAACCAGTCTCTCTCAAATTTAAAAATAGCTAGTTAAAGTGATCTGCTTATGCAACACATGGCAAAAAAAGAAATATTAAATATTTAATTTAAAAGAAAGGATATGGTCTGGTAGCATATACCTGGAAAGTTGAGCTCCCATACCATTGAATCACATTGAATGATGTAAATTCATTTACCATAAAAGAAAAATTATTAAAGTTTCTTTTTAATAAATAAAGGAAAGGAAGTCACTCCACCATGGCAGCAAATTAGCAAAGCAGAGAGAGCTTCCTCTGAAGGTTCCTCGGGTTTTATTATAGTCATCCACCAGTTCAATAGATCATGGTATTCCTCAAGGGTCAGGGAGCCAAGGTCTCCCGGAAAGTAGAAGAGAAAAGATAACGAACAAAAGGTCAAGTTGTCTGAAATCCTAGAGTATTTAGTTTCTCCTGGGTACTTCAGGATAAAAGGCTTATCATCTCTTGGCAAGGTAGTAGGAGAAATGACTCAGTGAATCATTCCCTGCAGCTTGACAGTGATGTTGATTTATTGTTTCCAGAAAACTCCACAAAGGGTCAAAGAAAAGGACTCTCTCTGAAAAAAATTGCCTCAGTCCTGCCAAAAATGAAGTTTTCAAACTGACTTGAGCCCCACCAGATTCAGGGTATGGGTTATTTTTCCCACATAATTCTTGATCCTCCGAGAAGGTTGGAGAAGCTTAAAAATATGAAAAGATGTCCTTGGAAACCTGCAGACTCTCAACATTTGTTCCTGGTGAGTCAGCATTTTGGACACCCACATTGATGTCATTCCCATTTGGCTCATGTGCCATGAATTCTCTCTTCACCTGGTCAGAGTGCAGTAGGTTGGGAATATGCATTTAGCTGTCTCTAAGCTCATGCTCACTGCAATGAGATTTCATCTCCATTAATTCATGTGTCCCAGCTTCACAGTAGCTGGTGAACTAACTCCAAGAAACAGAAGAAATGGGTGACTGTATCAACTGCCTTTTTGTAGCCCAGTTTCAGAAGAAGTACTGTCTCTCTGAGGAGCATGACCTCATAAGAGAAAAGGTTACTAGAGGGGATGAGGAGAGCCCATTGTCAACATTTCTTAATACAAATTGGATAATTGCTCTGTAAGGGTTGTCTGGGCTCTGCCATTACTCTGGGAAGAAAAGACAGAAGACCCTACTTTTCCACAGGTTACAAGTTGAGGGTGAGAGCTAGAAGGGGCAGAACCAAGCATAGAACCACACCAACCTGTATCTGCTGATATACACCAAGTTCTGCAGAGCGAAGTTAGTCAACCTCTATCCTATTCTAAAATGTGTGAATGATACTGTGGTTTCTTGTCAAAGGGCATATTTTTTTTTGCCTTTTACCACAATGCCTGAATGAGCTTCTCCACATATTAGAGATGGTCTATCCAGTCAAAACCAGACCACTGGCAGACATATCCAGAGACTGAGCTAGACAATGTCTGGGTACCATGGGTGAGTCCCTTGTCAGGAAAGTCACATCCAGCAGATATCATCTGCAGAGATGATTGTTCTAAACAGAAGCACCCTAAAGGGTTTTGGGATCATCAAACATTCCACCACATGTAAGAATTGAAAAGAGTCATTTTTCTTCATGGCTTAAAGTTGGACTGTACATTTTGACATATGAAAACTTTTTAAAACACCACATATTTCTTCCTTTGTTTCTCATGGATGAATTGGTGAAACACATTGAAAGCTTTCTAGGACTTTCTCCAGTCCCTTCAATGTATACTTTCAAAGCCAGTCAGAGATGGAGCAACTCTGCAAGTAAAATGTTTTCTTTACTTTGTTTGGATACAGTAAGACACAGAATAAAATATTTAGTACAAAGAAGATAGTATTTGCATTTGTCTGCCTCCTTCACTTCTATTAAGATCTCCTCTAGTTACCAGGAATGGATTGGCTGTTGGCCAAATGGTCACTGTTATTACCTACAGTCTATGCATTCATCTGCCCTAGCAGTATGCCACAGCTTAGATTAGCTGAAGGAAACTTGGGAGGTCTACTCATGGCCATGATACTCTATGTCATTTTAGGGACACTGTGCTTAGGCAGTCAATACCCTCCCAGAAACCCAAATCCAACCCAGGACCCCACATATTACTATGGAAGATGATGCCATTTATCATCATAGTCAGAGTGTTCATCTTTAAAAATGAACCTTATTATACAAATAGAGACAGAGAACTAGTGACAGTAATTTCTGCCATTCTAGAAGACACATATCAGATTCTTGATAAATTTAATCTAATTTGAAAAAAATTTGAATGTCTTGAACTAACTTTAATAGATGTCAGACTCAAAACAACCTATCAAAAATGGAGATACCAGAAGTCATTAAGAGCCTCTCAGATCATTACTTGGGTTTAGATTATAGTTTTAGAAAAAGGAATGAGAAAAGAATCTAGACAAGTTGAAGATGATGCTTAACTTAACAAGAAATATCAGAGCTGAAAAGATGCATTAAACAAAAACAAAGCAAAAATCACAGTCAAAAAAATGGGAACACTTGCTTAAAAGCTACTTCTCCAAAGAGGAAATACAAATGACCAGCAAGCATATGAAAAAACACTCAGCATCAGTTATAATCAGGGAAATGCAAATCAAAACCACAAAACTACCTTACACCAGTAAAAGTAGGCCATATTTTTTTTTAAATGGGCAGCAATGAGGGCTGGTGTGGCTGTGAAGGAACACTTTCACACTGCTGGTGGGAATATAAATAGGTCCAGTCATCATGGAAAGCTATGTGGAGAACCTTCAAACTACTGAAAATGAAACTACATTTTCAGGAATCTATACAAAGGACACTAAAACATTAATTGAAAAGAACACCTATACCCATATATTTATGCAGCACTATTTATAATAGCAAGGATATAGAAACAACCCAAATGACCCAAAACAGACAAAATGGATAAGAAAGTTGTGGTATATCTTCACGATGGAATATTATTCAGCAGTCAAAAAGACAAACTTCAGAAGACAAACAAAGTACTTTGCTGCAACATGGATGGTGATAGAAGGAATCATGCCAGCAAAAATAAGCCAGAAAGAAAAAGCAAAATACCAGGTATTGGTTATATGTGGGATATAGGAAAAACAAAAGGACAAAAAGTTCAACTAACAAACTGATGACAGAACTAATGCATAAAGCAAGGAAGGGTGAATTCAGGGAAGGGATGAGCACAAGCATTAAGATGAAGACTCACAGGTGACAAGGTGGTGGGAGAACCTCTGGGTATACATTGATGTAAAATATATATGTGTGTGCAATCAATTAGAAAATAAAATAAACTGCCTCAGCTAAAAAAGTAGAAGATGCATCAAAACACATCCAATTTCAAGTAACTACAGGTCAAGCAACATTCCAAATACATCATAAAAGCGAAGAACAACTTCAGATAGCACTATAAGGACACTTGAGGTGAATATTCCCATTTTTAGGCAAGCAGAAAACTTTTTAAACTTCATTAAGAAAAAAATTAATTTTTATCAGATAGCCATGGTAAATTCACTTTATAATGCTAGTGGAAAATTCATACAAAGTAGATGAAAAGATTAGCATGTGAAGAGCTTGATGTTTCCAACACATCTGAGGAGCAAGTTAACCATTTCATAAAGTGACTTCCATCTCTGAGGGTCATTTGGAAATATCCAAGGACCACCAGGTCCATCACCCCATAGATGAACAAACCCCCAAAGAAGAAATATCAGGCACTGATAGGGTAGGATTTGAGATCCAGTGTCTGATGTAGACCAGATGCTGTCTTCCTAGGATGAGGAGCACAAAATTAAGACCTGCATCAAACCCATCCCCATTCCCAACTAAAACACTCCCAAACTTAACATGGTTCCTGCTCCACAAAAGCCAGAAGGAGCTCTTCTTGGTGCTCCTTGATGGGTATAGGAGTCAATCCATCTATCTGACTGAGAGACATAGCATCAAAGAAGTTACAACAAATAGTGGGTGCTAGACCTCAAAGAGACTCATCCTGCCCCAACACTTCACTGAAGGCCAGTCCTGTGCCCTGTATGCAGCTGTCACCCAAGTTGCTCAGGCATTTCCTGTGCCATTTTAATTCCAACTTCCTTGCAAAGGAAGGCTGGTATACTTTACTTACAGTCCAAAGATGTAAAACCTGGGCACCAAAAGGTTAAACAATTTGCCTGAGGTTCTAGCTGAAATAATACCAAGAACTGGAAACCAAAGACAAGTGTCCTACTGTGAACACAGTTCCAACCCCTCCACTTTCCTAAGGATAACTTATAAAGGGGGACTCAAAGTTAATTTGTCTTTTGGAACTGAGAATGTGGCAAGGTATAGTGCATCTAGGTCAGCATTTAAGAAGAATATTAACAACATAGAATTGTGTCAATATCTACTTGTATCTCCTTGAAAGCATGGTTCTTTTTCTATCTAATTTTGTTAAGACTTGAGGAATTTTTGTTTCAAATACATGTTTAAAAGAGAAAACCCACAAGATTTTAGGTTTTTATGAAGTACCCATTGATCAAAGACTTTGAAAACCAGTATGTAAAGTTGATCAATACGCTCCACGTAGGAATAGAGAAACTAGAGAAAACACACCTCTTCTTCAGAGTTAAAGAAGAGAAATTTAACTATCACTGATAGCTATCACATAGGCCTTTGAAATCTATCTTATGAACACAACATGCCCAAAAAGCAATGACTTGACCAAGTTTACTCAAATGATATGAATAAAAGTCTGTCTGTCAAGAGAAAGTAAAACCCCAGGCAGAAATGCCAGAAAAGAAATCTCTACCTTTACCTTTAATGGCAATATGTCACCTATGCAGTAATTTATTTGAACAGAGGTTTTTATAATTTCTAATCTGTGCACCTCTAAGATTCTGTGTCACCTACTGTCTCAAAGAAAGTAGCAACAACCAAGAACCTGAAAACAACCCCCACCTTACCCTTCATGCCTGTAGTCCTTAAACCTACAAATGTAGTAACTCCAGAAACATAGAAAAGGTATTTTAATATCTTAGAGCTTTTTTATTTGGAAAAAACTTTATTCATTCTTTACTTGGGTGATGTTCCAGTTACTGGTTTCCAAAAAGAATCCAGATGCTTTTAGTAAGCAGGGAACTATTAAATTGATTACAGCCTGCCTGCATTTGAAGTGCAACGTACTCCATGCCATGGATGAGTGAAGACATGGTTACAGAACAGGAATTATCAAAATACCTTCTCTGTGGTAAATGTCAAGTATTACGTTATAATATTGATTCATCTCTGAGAGAAGCATACCACTCTCTCTAATTATCTTCCTAGTATGTGAATTTCATTCTAAGAAAGACATTAATTGTGATTTTAGCCATTTTAGTCATGTGTTTTACACAAATTGCACACAAAAAAAATAAAATGTTTAGTACAGTAGTATATGCATTAAAAGTGTATATCAACTCAAACCGCTTAGAATATTTTATGGAACTGAAAATTAAATAAAGCAAACAAGAAAATTTAGTTGAGGTAGTTCAATCAATTAATTACACTTCTAAATGGAAATGATCTGGAATATTCGCTAGTGGGCCTTATATAAAGTCTAGCTTCTGAGGGTAAAGTTATTTTAAGCCTGATTTTTTAGACCTGGGTCAGGGAGAAGGGTGCAGTAAAGAATCTGTGGGTCATAAGTTCATTCTATTAAAGAATATTTATCAACTAAAGTTAAGTGAGGTAAAGTCTAAACTTTACTTTTGAGAGGGAGAAGTGGGGTGGAAAGGACAGGTATCACATTTCCTCAAATATAGCCAAAAAGTTATCATTTTTTCCAGTGACTCATCTGCCACCAACATTTAATTTCCCAGGTTTTTTTCCCTTTTTTTTCAACTTACCTCTGACTTAAGATTTCATTGGGTAAGCAACAGCTTTACAATTTTTACAAATTTAGGAAGTAAGATGCCTTACTGATTGAGAAAAAGCAAAACACAACGTAACGCAAGAATTGGATGTGTGTGTGTTTTATAGGAACTATATATCTTGGTTCCTAAATTCTAGGACATAATATTAAATTATTGTGTCAATATCTTTAGTTAATAATAACATGCATTGGTTGCACACAGTGGGAGAAGAAGTGTAGCAGGGGAGACTTGCTTTGTATAGTCTTCCTTTGGTGTTACTGTAAACTTGGATTTTTTGTTTGCCTTCTGTAATTGAAAAGTTTTTTAAATTCAGATGTCTTGAGAATCACCACTACTGACCCCTTCCAGTGCTAAGGCTTGGTGAGCCTCTCCAGCAGAGGGCATAGGAGAGTGAAAACCCAGCCGTGCCGTGGTTTTGCTGAGCAACATTTACAACCTATTGCATTGTTTCTTCCTTCACCACAGAATGGAAAATATGTTCCCTCTTAACAACCTTGAGTAATCCCATTTACCTAAAAGCTACTTTCAACCAGTAAAAAAAAAAAAAAAAAAAGAAAAGAAAAAAGGAAGTCAGTAAACATTGTTTCACGGCAGCTTTTAAAAAAAAAAACTGTTCCTCAGTCTGTAGTAGATGTTCCTTACTACTTAAAGGTATCCATAGAAACAAAGTAAATTTACATTCAGACTTACCAGTTAACCTCCTAGTTTTCAGAAAAGCAACAATTTGCTGTCACTTTTTATCAGTTGTCAGTCAGAAAGGGTCTGTGAGGAAAAGCAAATAATCAAATACAGAAATAGCTAGGATGGTCTACGTTGAGCTACTTACAGGTTTAAATACATATACACTTTAGTAAATAAGTTGAGAGGATTAAACTTTTCTTGGGGATCTCGGAAAAGTCTAAATGTCTATTTATTTAGTATTCATGTTCTCCGGAGAGCATTTATTAAGTATCCAGAGCTTGATACTCTGCAAATTTGTGATATTATCTTCATGTTTTGGCAGTAGTTACACATTTAAAACCTAATTAGTTCTGGGTTAATCCTTTAATGATCTTTCTGTTTTAATAGTTATGGTTCCTGATATTTCCTTTTTCACACATAAGCAAATTGATAAGTTTTTGTGTAATATTTTAGAATTTATAAAGGCCTTTCACATAAGCTTCACATAATGAGGTTGACGAAGAAGACATGTTACTTATTATAGATCAGAAACTGAGGTACATGGAGGTGAGATGGGACTATTTCAATAGTTACTTAGCATTTAGTGGTTAAATGACTTGCCAATTAGATATCATGACAAGAGTCCAGCTCCCTTCTCTTGCTGCCTTATTGTCAAAAATCCCGACTTTCCAGAGTGAATTCTATCATTCAATGTTCTAAGTGAAAAATATATTGAGGTCTATATTGGCAAGAAAAAGCAACACATATCAATAAATATGAAATCACCAGAAAACAAAGTTCGATGTAGGTAATATTATATAAACTCCTTTTTAAAGATCAAAAGTATATGTTTCCGAAAGTAATTTTTTATGGTATCTGTTACTGAATTATAAAGATTTTTTTCGCCCAAAGAAAAATGTATGGCAGTACTCTTAAATAATAATTACAAATCAAACCTGGAGCTCCAACTACTGGTAGCTCGCTATGTTAAACTCTTTCTAATGTCTTTTTAATGATTCTTCTGCAAAGTAGGGAAAATATTCATAGAATCAATTCCTTGCCTGTTTACCTGATTATTCCACTGTGCAGTCTGATAACATTTGCTGAAGTCAAATTATTTGTCGTTTAGTTGCGGTTATTTCTGTGTCCTAGTTAATCAAATCATTTAAAACCTGCTACAGTGGAGTTGGCTTTTGAAGGATTCACTAATTAAACTTATTCAAGCAAACTTAACTTATCCTCTCCCCTCCCGTTGGTCAGTTGTTAGAATTTTCCAAGCCAACCAAAGATGACTCACAAGGAAAGTCTGCATCTGCATCCTTAAACTAAGATGACAGGGTGCATTAGGGCTGCGGGGTTCTTAGTGTTTCCTTCTATTTCATCAGAAGGAAAACTGTGATTTCTGTTCTGGAAGGAGAGACACGGAGGGCTCTAGCGGTAGAGTTCTGCAAGGCCACGGACAGCCCAGTCCAGCGTCGATCAAATGTGCACAGCCCGTTAAAGCACTGTCGTCAAATAGTCACTTTCTTCTGTTCCCTCCCAAGCGCTGGAGAATGCCCAATCTACAGAGCAGGTCACACCACCTGGCCCCGACGCTCGCTGTTCCTCTTGCCATTCCCTCAATGTAATGGCGTCGCGAGAGAAACAGGCCTGGGGTCCCAGTCTTACAGATCAAGAAATGAGGCTTGGAGCTAGGACTCCCGCTTTTAAAAATTGGGGGGTGGGGGGGTGGGGGGCAGAGCAGCGAGTGCCCTTTGCTTCTTAGATCACAATCGGGCG
>PVHY01027616.1:0-16060 GCA_004024945.1 Uropsilus gracilis
TTATGAGAGAACTTTATCACTGCAGTTCTCTATAGATTTCCTCTTTGGAAAGGGAAGAATTTAAATTTACAGTGGCAAATTATTCCTTTAGAAGGTATCACCTGCTTGCCTATCTCAGGGCTGCTGTGAGGTCCAAAGAAGGTAGTGAAAGTGTTTTGTAAAGCTGAATAGTGTTCTTATCGTGGTGTTACGGGTTTTACCGCAGCAACAAGCTTGACCTAAACTGACACTTAAAAATCATCTAATAGTATTACTGAGGATAATTTTTTAAAAACAACTCATTTAAGGAAGGATTTCAAAAAGTCTAGGGCAGTTGACAATACCAAGAAATTAGCATGTGGTGCTTTGTGCTGTGTCCTGGAGGCTCTCAAACTCTACCAGGCAGAGTAGGAACTCAGATATACAATGATGGAGAGAGAAATCCTCCTTAGATCAGATAACAGACTTCAAAGCTTAACAGGAAAATAGCTTTGAAGTCAGATCTTTGACATTTTACTTAGCTTTCTAAACTCAGGCAAATGAACCGTAGAACTGGTTTGATTTTTAATGATAATACTAATTGCAAGCAGTCTTGTTATCTACCTTTTGAGGACTTCAGCATCAGCACTGTACTAAAAGTCTATCTATGGCTTAGGTCTCCTGGTTTTAGATGGTGGTCATGAAAGCTTCTGCTCCAAGACTAAGATTTAGTCTGTGCTACCTGAGAAACTAGCATGGCCTAGCTGTGTTCTGCCTCTCAATTCCCAGGCCATCACTAGGGGTCTCTGATGCTCAGCTCTTGCCTCAATGGACTTCAAGATACACAGAAGACCAGCCCTTTAAGCCCATTGCTGGTAGAGAAAAAAGAAACAAGGGCTAATTGTATAGGGATATGGCTCGACAAGGCAGGGTACTGTCTCAGTGGGAGTAGGTGGAGGTTAGAAAAACAGATCTAGTACTTACCTGTACTTGCCATGAGACTGCAAATACTTGTTCCTTGCTGCTGGCTTTGTGATAAACCCAAACTGCCTGTCCTCCCGATAGTGACCTGGCAACTTTATGATGCTGTAACATTTTTTTTCCTTCTACTTAGTCTTCAGAATTTGAGAGAGAACCTAAGTAGGCAGGGGCTTGGCATATGATGGCCTGTTTTTCCTGTTTTATTGGAACAAAGCAACATACTTATGTATTGTCATGGCTGCTTCTGTGCTTAAACAGCAAAGCAGTTGTGATTGAGACTACGGGGCAAGCCTGAAATATTTCCAGAAGTTTTCCAATCCAGGTGTGAAATTATTCTTCATTTGGGACAATGGCTTACGTGACTGACAGCAAGGCAAAGCAGCTTTGAAGGTGCACTTAGCTGACCTAATTAAATAATGGTTGAGGTACAATTTTTCTCCAGAGCTACAAATGCATAAAGATTCACCAGAAAGGATTTTCTCCGTAGTGCTCAGTCAGGGGTATTGGCCAGCAGGGGTCATGCAGGAGGGCTTTCCAGGTAGTGACAAAACCCAGTGAGAAAACATCTCCAGTATGAGGTGAGTGATGAAAGCATTGAACAGCATCAGGAGGAACAGGTGTCTCTTGTCAAAGTTGCTACTTGTGGTCTAAAACAAAGGACACAGTCCCACTAGAACAGAAATAATTTTTAATTCATTGAAAAGTGCAGCAGTGAACAGGGTCCTTTGAAGGGCACTTTCTAAGTCAAATGACTGAGATGACATAGAGCCAGGGTGAAAGAACTTCTCCAAACAGATGATGCAAACATAGGAATTCAGAAAACTCAGCAGGGATCTAAGTGGTGTGGAACTAAAAGAACCCAAACATTTTCACCTAAATCCACTGGTAGATGCGCTGGAATATGCTTTCCTTTCTCTTCAAGATCCTGAAATAGTTCATCTTCCTTAGTTAAAAAGCACTAAAGCCTTAATTTGAGACTTAAAAAACTAACATTTGTCATTAACTAAGGTACACTTCCCATGGCTATCACTACTGTTTTGTATAAAACCCTACACTGTCAATTAAGATGTATTGGCAATAGCACCAGTGTGGTCAAATTCAAGATGTTCAAAGGGTGTTTGCTTCCTACTCTGTGATTTAAGAGTGAGTTTTGTAAAAGAAAATCTTATAAGGCAAAAATGTCTATTCATTCCTAATGGTTAGTTTTGTTCTTTTTAGAAAAATTATCATTCTGAAGGGCACCAACAGATACACGCCTGGCTTCCTAAAAGGCAAAATAAAATTTAATAGAGAAACAAGGCAAGTCCCTTGCAGTGGGTCCTCTGTACTTATGTATTCAGAAAAGCTTGGTGCTTTTTGTAGTCTGCTATAAACTGAGGCTTCTTTTTGAAAGTTGACTTACTGAAGTCAACTTTCAATTATCCAGAATAAAGCCAGTTCAAGGGGAAAATGAGAGGCAATTCAACAATTAGGTAGGAGACATACCAAATACAGAAGAGGTAGACAGGGCCACACTGCATCCCCACCACCTAAATAGAAGGTGAACATAAGATAGCATGGCAGGGATACTACTGCCAGATGAGTTGTGCCACTCTTAGGATTTTATCTGCTCTCAGGAACCAGAATCATAAAGCTGAATAATAGGACATCACAGTACAAGACCTGGTGAGAGTTGGTTTCTTTTTATTTGGGAATAACTATCATCAACTTTTATGAACGTGGAAGTTGACTGTAGACTGAAACCCATATCCATATTCAACATTGTAGCTTACAATGTTATTACAAAATTTCTAGATATTCTTTCCCTAAACATTTACAGCAGAGGTGTTCATTCCACTTGCCCTTCCACCTCTAGATACCACCATGGTTACTGGGATTGTGAGGTAAAGGAATTAACCCAATGGCTATTAACCCAACATGGCTATTGGAGTTCTGATAGAAAATACTTACAACAGCCATGTCTTACAAAGTGCTTAAAGCTCAACCTAAGACCTTAAATAAAGCTAAAATCACTCTTGCCTGAGTTGAACAGGTTATAATCCACACCTCTTCCTCCTCCCCTGCTGTCCCACTATCAATCAAACTCCTTGTGAAGAAAATGGGGTTGGTCTTTGAGCCAAGAATCATAAAAATATAGGGTTTCTAAACAGTGAAGAAACCTCAACAAGATCTGTTTTAACGGGAATAGTGAGGGGTGCAAGTTACACAGGACTCCTAGGTCCCAGGAAGAATTTATGGCAGGGGAGAAGGCAGGGTAAAATAGCTGGTACTCTGCATCAACTACAAGAAAGTTTTACATCTTATGATAAAAAGAATGCCATGAAATGCAGAGGATGTCAAAACAATTTCATCCATGGGACTGAAACCCAAGCTCCCTGCTGGACAGGTACATTTCATCCACATATGGCCCTCAGCCTGTCAATCCAAGAGCCTCACCTACAGAAGGCCTCAGGAAAGGCAGCCTTCAACCAGTCCTCTGGAATATCTCTTTGCTGTGACACCTAAGCCATCATATTTCTCAGATCTCAGAGGGGAGAGTTTTGAAGAGGACAGATGTTGCCGAGATACCCCTGGTTTTAAGTGGCATTCCACGTGGTTAGCAGCCACAGGAAAGTAGCTAGCTAGCCTCCTTCAAGAACTACCTTTACCAAAAGTTTAGTGCGCCATTTCAGTTAGCACCAACCCAGAATTCCAAAATAATTTAACAGTGCATAGGTGACATGTTTTGAATTTGTGACCTTATCACATTATAATGGCTATTATAAAGAATGTATTTCTGCTAACTGAAAAACATGGTTCTTGTTCCTAATTAGATGAGTCAGCTCTGATAGTTTTTCTTCAAGTCATGTGATGTACATTTGATAGTAAGATTGACAGTGTTCAATCTGAAATGCTATTTATGCAAATTCTTAGATAGTAGGTCAAGCTGTATTACCTAAAATGTTTCCCCCCATAAAATATTTCCATCTATCTGAATGAATTTGCAAATCCGGACCTTTGACCACATGGGCAATAAGTCAGAACTATGGCCCCAGCACAGAAAGGTGAGAACAGAGATCTTAGGACACTTGTTATCAGCTGAATATAGGGATGGGGACAGCCTCTCCTGCCGTGAAGGCAGAGTTCACAGTTTAACACATTGCACAAGGAAGTCAGCTGATTGGGGTGCTTTTTCATACAAGACTCAAAACAAAGCCAGTCCAGAAACTCTTCCAGGCGTGGTTTTGAAGACTAGCTACAGACACCTACTACAATCACTTCATCAAAAAGAGGCGTGCAGGGATCCGACTGCAGAGGTGGCTACAGAGGATGTTTGGAAAACCTTCGAGTCCTGATACTGCCATGATTGTTGAACATGAGACGTGGGTCGAACCTATAGCTAGGGAGGGAAAAAAGGAGGCCACATAAATTCTTCTGAGTACTTCATCCAGAATATTATGTGAAATGGATGGCAGAAAGGGGTAGAAAAAGAGGTATTCGGTTGCCAGAAGCATATGTAGTAGAAAAGGCAGCAGTACAAGACAGGAGTAACTAACAGTTGAGGACATTTCCATCCCAGCCAGCAAGCATGAAATAATCCAGGGAAAGTGGAGAGGAGAAAGCAGCAGAAGTTAAGGTCAGTCTTACAGGGTGTTAGAAAGATGCACTTCTTGAACTAGGTTTTTTGTTCACGGTGTAGGGGAAGTGGGGTAGGTGTAAAGCAGCCTGGTGGATGAATCCAGCCCTTGCTGCAAACCCCACTAGCACTTTCAGTTAAGACAGACAGAGAGTGGCAGGTGGACCTCAAACACGCGTTTAAATCTAGCTAATTATGAACCTAGATCATTAATGTCTCTGGCTACCATAAAACAGGCAATTCATGTAAAATGTCTGGTACATAAAAAAAAGCTAATTTTACCACCCAAAGGAAAGTTAGCATCAATACCAAAAGGTAATTTGAGTGGCGACTTGGCAACATAAAGAATATAGACTGGCAAGACATTTTACATGTATAGGCTGGAAGTAACATTACACTTCGTCTGCTACCTCGAACAAACTTGTACTATCTTAGAGCTGGTGTTGGGCACCATTTTCTGTGAAGAGATGAATAGTATTTTATGTTTGTGGGCCATACTGTCACAGATAATACCTAAGGAGTGTGGCTGTCCCAACTGGTAGAGCTTGGATTGGCCTGTGGGCGTAGTTTGCTGACACCTGTTACAGAGGATGCAGCAGGCGTAAATGTTTGGCAGGGAAAGAGAAGCCAGGGTTAAGGAATTTAAAACAGAAAATCAGGTGGAGTTTAAATAGCTCAGATGACACCAGCAAACCCAACACTCAGAACATAGGCAAGACAATCAGTTATTGCTGAAAACACACAGCTTGCCTGGAGATCAGTTGGACCAGTTCTTATGAGGGTGCCCTGAGGGCATATCAAAACTTCAAGTTCCTTCTCCCCATTTGAAATTTACCTGTTTGGGCTCCGTGAGCTGTACAGAAATTCTATGGTCAAGTCCTGGTTTCAAGTTACTATTTAAGAAGGACCAGAAATTTAAGGCCAGATGTTCAGAAGCAGGAAGGAGCTGCTTGCTCTGGCCACCGGCTGACACCATGGCCAGCCCAGTTCCAGCAATGGCATGGTCTGGGGCTGGTGAGCCGAGTGTTGGAGTCCAAGAGGTCCAAGTCTCTTAACCAAAATGTTAGATGTTGGCTTTAGATTCTAAGGGTTAGCCAAAGGCTGCTACAGACAGCTGGCTTTATTTGGTTAGATGAAACATCCTAAACAGCAAAACCACTGCTGGAAACTGTGAAATTAGTATGTTTGAGTTCTTGAGACTAAACTTCCTAGTTCAAGGACCTGGCACTAAGCCAGTTCCACTACCTTGGGAAGACCCAAGTTCAGTGGGCAGAATGCCTGACCTGTTATTGCATTTACAGGACTGTCCACATGAAAAGTTATTTAAAGTGATTCAAATTATGATGGTTTTAAAAAAATATTGTCACCTAATTTAGTTTGCTGGTGTCCATGTCTTTGGTTTTAGATGCAACTGACTCCTGAGCAATGCAGGGTTGAGGGGCTTTTACTCCCTCAAATCTTAAGTTGTTTTCCCTGGTACGCTTGGGGGATTCCTTGCAGGATGTAACCCCCATCCCTGAGGTGTTCAAGGCCCTTGTATTCATCCCTTTGTATCCATAGATTGTTTGGACCCATGGATGAAGACTCTGCAGATAGAGGAAAATCTGCATACATGTTCAAAGGTCAGCTATATATTATTTAAAAGCAAAAAACATTACATTTCTTTAAAAAACAGTCCGTAATTCAGTTTCTTTACCCATTCACATACATCCGTAATTTGGACCGAAGACATTAATTTACACAAAGATATTAAAGTTACAACTTTCAGTTTATGACATCATTCTTCCTGTTCCCCTAAAGTCAGTGTAGGGAGTGAAATCACTCTCAGCAAGAATTGGATTTTGAATCTTATAGTCATCAAACAAAAAATAATAGGTTTTTTTTGCCTCAGGCAGCTGAAACGTCTCAGTGTTCTGAGAAGCAGTGTTACTGGTTTCAAGTTACTATTTAAGAAGGACCAGAAATAGGGAGGAACAGAGCTGTCTCAGTCAAGTCATGTACTGCAGTGAGCTTACATAGCAACATTTGAGAGTCTAAACTTTCTATTTAATTGTACGTATTTAACAAATTAAATCATCACCAAGCATTCAGTCTTCTGTACATGGGTTTCCAAGGAGTGAAACAAAGGCATGTCTAGTGAGGATCAGCTCACTTTCAAGTGCTCCCATGAAAGGAACCCCAATCAGGAAGGGGAGGCGGACAAACCCTCATGGTGGGGAGGCGGGCTCCAGCAGCTTGGCCCTGGATGGCCAGCTTTGAACAGCTTATTGTATCAGCTCAACAGGCCGATGCTCTGAGACAGTGCTGTTACTCTCAAGCAGAAGCATGATAAATCCAGCTCCACTCAAAGGGTAGAGCATTCAGCAGGCTTTCTGTTTTTAAGAATAGCCTGGCTGCTAGAGAAGACTTCGCAAAGCCCTTAAAAGCAAACTTACCTGGGGTCAAAAACCCCTGGAGTGCGACAGGTTGGTCCAGAACAGGACTGTAACATCATTAGCCGATAGTTCATCTTTCCTAAAAGCTCTGGGTCTATAGTTTTAGCAATGTTCGTGATCTGGTCTGGATCTGCTGTCAGGTTATAGACTTCTACGAAGACCTACAGGAAATAAAAGTATGGAGGAAAGAAAAGGGCAAGGTTACATTTGAAGAAATACGTCAATCATTTGTCAGTGGGGAGGGAAGTGGTAACGACTAAGGCCTAGGAGATTGTCATCTGCTCTCAAGAGCCTCAAAGGTCTCAACTATATACTTGAGGCAATGGAGCATCTGTTTCTGGAGGTTCCAGTGCTTTGGGTCTGTGTCCCACATGCTGAAATGGGGACTTCAGCACACCCTACACCTTAAGGCAGAGTCAGGAGGGGGCAGAAGGGAGGACAGTTATCACCTGTAACTAAAGCAGAAAACAAAAGGCAGGACCCTTCCCTCAAATGGCAATGTTCTAGAAGTAAGACTTGGTCATAAAGCGACTGTTGAGAGTTAACGTTTAAAGGTATATTTTTGTCTCTAATCTGTACTATACCGATGTTAAACTTTACTGTTTTAAAAAGTTCTGGATGTATAGTCCCTATGACGGAGAGGACCTAACACTATTATTTCTAACATTAGACATGCTCAAAATTACTATTTTCCTCATATCTCTACCTTGTTTTCTTAAGTGGAGGTTGTAAGACAGACTAGGCTGGTGAACTTTGCTGAGTAGTTTCAAGTCACTGCCCTCAGAACCTGCTGCAGCCGACAGACAGATGCTGACTTAGGATGATGCACACCCAAACTTACACATGGTTAAAATCCAATGGTAATTTCAGTAAAAAAAATTTTTTTAATGCAGTTATCAAACTGATAAACATCACAGGTAATGGAACTATCATAGGGAAGGGAGAACTAAGAATTAAGTTAAGAAAGTTCTCTAGCCTGGTGTCCAAATTGTACACAAGCTTCAATGAATTGGTGAGTTTACTGTCTGAGAAACATGATGAGGATTTGCTCTGCAGGGAAAGATGTGGGTTGTCTGATGGGGCAGCGAAGCACAGACTCTTAAAGAATATGAAACGAGGCCCTGGAGTCCTTGTGATCCTTCTGATATGCCACTGTCTTCCAAGGATGGGGCTCCTGGTTTGACCTCCCCTACTAATCTATTTGAGCAGCACTGGCTTATGCTGTGGAACAGATGCTTCCGAATAGCTTCTGTTGCTAGTAAACTGTCTAGGAAAGCTTCCACTTCCACAGAAGTTAAGGTGTCTTATCTGCACCTCAAACTGTCAGAGAGCAAACAGATCAGGCATGTGTTATTCTGAAAAAGTGAACTATGAGTTTAAACTGTTTGGTGGGAAGGGAGGCACCCCCTCCAGAAAGTTCACAGAGACATAAACCATAACCTTTTAGAATTTTGCCTTTTTTTTTTTAACTGAAGGCAATCTAAGTACAAGTATAGACAATAAACACATCTTTACTAGAGAATATCTCAGAAATTACTCTTCTGCTACCAAACCTAGCCAAGGAAACACTAGAAAAAGCCACATGGGGGAGGGGAGAGAGAAGGCCATCTTACCTCTTGGTCATCAAACTCACAATACTGTAAATTCCACAGTGCTGACATGGTCCTCACACAGGCGTAGGTGTTGTTATAAGCATCTTCGCACACACAGTCTGGGAAGCATTGCTGTAGGGGCATTTAAGAAGTTAAATGAAGATACTTCTATAGTAACAACTACTGCTTGCCTGAGCTGTCTAAGTCAGATATACAATCAGGCAGGATCAGAAAACCTTCCACAGAGAAGCCTTATTAAAGCCTGAGTGCGAGTCAGTGCTGGCCCTACTTCCCAGAGCTGACAGATCTGCTGCAGTCCATCCAGCACTAGCCTGCCACTGCATCACTGAAGATGGAGGAGCTCTCAGAACAGAGGCTGGGGGATACAAGCTTTGCATTCGCATCTGGCTATACAACTGCTTGCCAATGATTCCCAAAAAGGAGATTATACACTCATTGGAATCCTGACTTGCTGATATCCCCAAGGAGACACTTCCATTATGGGCCCAGCCCGCTTCTGCTGCGCTACTCTGCTGCCTGAGACACTTCCGTTATCCCCAGGTCTACAGGCCAATCTACAGGGTGTGGCCCACAGGGCCATACTGCAGTATTTTAAGACCTAATACCCAGGAGATCCTTACCTTTGGAACACTGACAGGTCTTGGCCCACCCTCAACAAAGAGGACCTGTAAACTAGGCTGCCAAGATAACCACAAACACCGGAGACAACAAAAGAAAAAGGCAAAGTGGATGATAAAGTCCAACCTGTACTCTTTTAAGACTGGGAGAGCAGGTTTTTTACCTGCTATATAGATATATAGAAACAAATTCAAGCAAAATGAAACAGAAGCATACACCTCAAATGATAAAACAAGAAAAAAGATCTCAGGAAAAAGAACCAAAACAATTTTTTTGAAGTAACAATCATAGAGAGAACCTTATTATCAAACTCAGGAGAAGAATGAATAAACAAAAGGAGAACTTCCAATGAAAGATACGAGAAACTGCCAAAGAAGTCACAGAATTGAAGAATCTAATACTAAACTGAAAAATACAACAGAGGGATTCAGCAGAACTGATGAAACACAAGGAAAGAGAAGTGAACCTGAGGACAGGGCAGTAGAGCTCATCCAAAGAACAAAAAGGAAAATCAAGACAGCTAAGGATATGGAACAACATTCAGTGGAGTAAGTCACATTACAAGGGATTCCAGAAGGAGAAATGGAAAGAATGGCTGTACGCTTCCTCAATCTAGGCACGGAAACAGAGATTTAGGTATAGTAAACAGTTTCAAAAAAACAACCCCAAATAAGGCACACCATAATCATAACCAAAATATCAAAAGTTAAAAAATCTTAAGCAGAAAAATATTACATGCAAGGGGATCCCATTAAGACTAGCTTGAGACTTTGCACCAGGAGCTATGCAGGCCAAAGGAGAGTGGAAAGATTAAGTGTTGAAAGGACAAAAACCTCCAACCAACAACATTCTAACTGGTGAGGTTATCATTTAAAACTGAAGGAGAGAGAAAATGGAACGAAAGGGCACTAAGTTGAAAGAAGAAAACGTGACAGGAAAAGCCTCACTAGTAAAGGTAAACATAATAAAAGTATAGTGGATTAACCACTTATAAACCTAGCATGAAGGTTAAGAGACAAAAGTATAACTAAAACTACAACAAACAGTTAAGGCAATGTAAAACATGACATCAAGAATAAAATGTCAGGAGAGGAACAAAAGCATAGAGTTTCAGAATGAATTCAAAATTAAGTTACTACTAATTTAAAATACAGAAAAATGTTACATGTGAACTTTGTAGTAGCAACAGGCAAAAATCCATAGTAAAACCAAAGAAGAAGATGAGAAAAGCATCTAAATATATCTCAGAGAGCAAGAGGACAGAAGACAGAAACTACAGAAACAGAAAACTAAAATGGTGCTAAGTATATATCAATTCTCACATATAAATGGTCTATATTCTCTGATCAAGACTGGACGGAGTGGCTCAGTGAATTAAACAAAAGAAAAAAATCATCTATGTTGACTCATCTGAATACACATTCTCCCACAGACATACAGATAATCAATGGGCCCATGAATAGGTGCTCAACATTACTAATCATCAGGAAAATGTAACTCAAAACAAGCTATCACCTTAGTACTGTCAGAATGGCCACTATCAAAAAGATAGCAACTGCTGGCAAGGACGCAGAGAAAAGGGATTCCCTATGCACTGTTGGTGGCAAACGCAAATTGCTGCAGCTGCTATGAAGAACAGAATTAAAGATTAAAGAACAGATTAAAGAAGGAAGCTATGATGCAGCAATTCAACTGCTGACAGCCAAGATATCAATGGCAACAACCCAAGTGTCCATCAATGGATGACTGGATAATGGCACACACAATGGATACTACTCTGCTACGTAAAAGAATGAGATTTTGCCAATGTAGAAATGGATAAAGATGTCTTTCTTGCTTTTCCTCTCTCATACCCCCAATCCCCACATGTGAAATCTTTGTACTTGTAGTGACATGAACGGACCTGGTGGGCAACAGGGTAAGTGAAAAATCAGAAACAAAACACTGTATTTTGTGTATATGTGGACTCTAGAACAATGGAACAAACAACACTAAACTCCAACCACGGAGATTTAAACAGATTGGTGGTTACCAGATGTTTGGGCAAAATGGGTGAAGGGGATCAAGAGTAGAAACTTCCAGTTACAACATAAGTCAGCCAAGGAGACTTATCAATAATAAGTTACTGTTATCAGTAACACAGTACTGCAAATTTGAAAGTTGCTAAAATGGCCAAAAATTTTTTCCTGATTTCACAACATACACAAATATTTAGGAATCATTGAGTTACACACCTGAAACTAAAATAATGTATTGTCAATTAAACTTCAATTAAAAAATGTCCTGTTACAAAAAAGAGCAGGGAAACAGGAAAGGATATGGATAAGGTAAGACCATGGGCAGATAGATGCAGGTGTTAAAAAACGGGAAGCATTCAAAATGTAGTTTGGGATCATCAGCTGACATTTTCAGGGTCACTGGATTTTGTTTTGGTCTGCTAATCGCTCAAGGTCAAATGACAGTCAGGTAACAGAGGCTGACCAGAACTCAACTCAAGGGCTGATACACAGACCAACACCTTGTGCTTCATTAAGACAGTGTCGAAGTCAAGCCGAGCTGCTGCTCACCGATACTCCGGGACTCAGTGCAGGACATGTTGGGTCTGTGACGTTGCGGCCTTCTCCTTGATATTCCACCAGGACGTCTGATCGCCACGTCAGATTGCTGGTGCCTCTCTAGAAAGAAGAGCCAAAGTGGATCCTGTGAGGCATGTACATGGTGATGAGCATCAGAGTTGCTGACTTTCCCGCTAGAGGAGACTTGTTATCCAGACTAACTGCACTTCAGTAATCAAAGGCAATGACAAAGTGGTGCTTCTGAAAGTGACTGTTTTAGTGGATGTACAGAGTCCTTACAACTGAGGGGCAAATGCTTTGAGCATTTAGTAGTTATTTCCCAAGGTAACTTCAGGGAAGTCAGGAATGGAAACCCACAAAGCAGCTAAACAATAATCAAAGTGACAATGGAAGGTGCTGAGACAATACTGTTCCTACGCTAGGTAAGAACTATATACTAAGTCTATAATATATCACTATATACTAATATACTAAGCTTATACTAGGGAACTTATAGCCTAATACACCTGAGGACAAGAATTAAATAGTTTCGATGTGCCAAGAACTGTAATGAGTTAAAGGCACTTGATGGAAAAGGCAGAATGAAACATATGTATGAATTCATTTAATCTTAACAGCACATGAGTGGAGTGGCAGCAGAGGAGGAGCGTTTCAAACGGGAAAGGTTTAGACAGGCACACACGTGGTAAGAGGAAGAAGCATCTAGGAGTCGGAGGAAGGTTTGAATTAAAAGAACAACGCAAGCAAAGGATGAAAGCAGAACACTCAGCAGTGAGGTTTCCCCAAATCCAGTTTTCAGAAGGAAGTGGTACCAACCCCAGGTGGAGAAAGGCAGGCAGCAGGCTACACATTTGTTCTGTAAAGAACAGCAGGTGGTGGGACTCAGTGGGAGCTTTCTTAGTGGGAAAGTAGCAAAAGCTGCTTTAGAGGCCAGTGCAGCAGCGACTCTAGAGATGGAAGACACAGAGATAAGGAGAGCAGGTGAAAGGTGCTTTTCCGATGGTCTACAGCCTTTCTGGTCAAAGGTTGGTTGTGGCAAATCAGAATCATCTGGGAACTTGTTAGGCGTGCACCATCTCAGGTACTTCTTTAACCTTAACATCCTCTGCGATTCTCAAAGAGCAGTTCTGAAAACACTGTCCTGGACTAGCAGCTTCAGCTAGGAACTTGTTACAAATGCCAGTTCTCAGTGGGGGCAGGAGCGGTTTGTTTTAACAAGCCCTCCTGGCATTTTGGATGCGTGCTAGTGTGAGGAACAGGACTTAAGTGGAATTATTTAACCTGGGTAACCACATGAAGCCTGTGCAAGGTCTTGACTGTCACAGCTGCTTGGGAAAGGGAAGTAGAGGTTAAGAATCTATTTTCAAACTTGGAGTTCTATAACGAAGCCTGGACAATTAATTCAGCACAGATTAAGGTTTCAGGAATTATGAGTCACATGAGACTCTGGAAGCCAAAAGCTCCTCCATGAGGAGCCACTCTGCCAATCCTGAGCCATGGAATCAGGGAAGTCACTTACTAGTCAGACTTCAGTGGACCACAGAACACTGCACCTGCATGTCAGAGTAACCAGAGCAGAAAAGAGTAACTGGGAAGTACCAATCTATGGTCTCAAGCTTTGCTGCAGGTTTAAATTATGAGGGAGCTTAAAAAAACTCCAAGTGTCAATCAAATTAGAATGTCTTGGGTGGGAACCAGGAGTAGTTTAGTTTCCTAGGTGACACTGATTTGTGACCAAGTTTGAGACAAATGGTCGGAGGGGTCATTTAACTTTTTCTGAAAAAGGCCAGGTAGTAAGTATTTAGACCCTGTGGCTATACAGTCCCTACTGCAACTGCTCAACTCTCATAGCAGGAAAGCAGCCATAGCAATAGAGAGATGGATGAGTATGACTGTGGGGATGGGCTAGACTTGACCCACAATCATAGTCTGCCAAACCCCAGTGAATAGTAGCACCAACCACCAGAACTGTGATTGAGATATTCCATATCTGTATTGCTCAATAGCTACCATGTGTTCGATACAGAGCCACTGCCACCAAGAAGCTGAGTTTTTAATCTTATTCTAATTAATTTAAACAGTTACTAATGGCCAAGTAGGGAATATCTTGGCAGAGCTAGAGCTATTACAGCAAAAAGCTGTTCTCAGCTTAAACCAGTAATTTCACTGGAGTAACTTCCAAAACAAAACAGAAGTAAGGAAAACAGCTGAGTTTTAAGTGGTACATCCAGAACTGTGCAGAGAAATTAACTACACATATAAGTGATTTTTTCGTACAGTAAAATTTTTTTCCTAAGTAAAAATAAAGTATATAGTAGTAAAATATGTATGAAAAAAGCTGAATTATATAAAATTTATTCTTATTGACCTGTAGATTCAATTCTAACCAATAGCTTAACATTTTTATGGTAATCTGAAAAACTTTTAAAAAATGTATATGGGAAAGAAATGATTAGAGTCTCCACAATAACAATGAAATAGGTGTACCCACACAGATAAAAACTGAATTCTTTAACTTTGTAGCAAGATAAAATGGTACTAGTACAAGGACAGACAGCTACAAAAAAATTTTACAGATGAGAAGATGATGCTGAATTTCTGACTCATATAAATCAGTCAATTATAAATACATCAAGAACTTGGATGTAAGAAACAGAAACACAAAATTTACAGAAGACAATCTGGGAGAACTGCTTTTTTGTTTCTTTTTTGAGAGCAGATCTCGCTATTTTTGCCTATGGAACTACAGGCTTACGTTGCCTGTGGTACCACAGACTCAAGCAATCCCCAGCCTCAGCTTCCCAGGTAGCTGGGATTACAGATGTATGCCACCACGCTCAGCTATTTTTTGGGACTAGGTCTCGAACTGCGATCCCCAGTCCCAGCCGCGACTTCATAGGCTGTTGCTTTAAAGGCATGCACCACCATGCCTGGTGAGAACTGCTTTTTGACTGCAAGGTCCAGAAACATTTTAATAAACAAAACAAACAAAAAATCATATAGTGGATGATTTATATATTCAACTCCTGAGTTCTATCTTCATGTAGGAAAAAGTCAAGTCACAAACAGAAGATGATGAGAGAAAGACATAAGGGAAGAAAAACAAAAGGCATACATGAAAAATGATTCACGGATCAAAAGTCAATTAAAAAATGTACAAAGGATATGAACTGACGTTTTCCCCAAGAAGATAAACATGACCAATAAACACATGACAATAATACTCAAAATCATTAGCCATTAAAGAAATGCAAATCAAAACCACTGTAAGACACACCATTTCAACTCAGTACAATATAATAAAGGATAAATCACAGCAAGTGCTGGGGAGACTGGAGAAATTGGAACTCTTGTATGCTACCATTGGGAATATGTAAAAGGTGCTGCCACTTCAGGAAACAATATGGCAGTTCCTTAAAAGGTTAAGCAAAGACACTATATGATCCAACAGTTCAGCTCCTATGTATTACTCAAGAGAATTGGATACATTTGTCCACATGAAAACTTGTACACTGAAGTTCACAGCAGGTGATTGATAATAGCCAAAAAAAAAAAAAAAAAAAAGGAAAAAAGGAAACTGCAAATGTATCAACTGACATGTGATCTCGCCACATGATGTAGTGTTATTTGGCAATAAGTCCTGATACACACTGAAATGTGAATGACCTTTGAAAACATTATACTCAATGACGGAAGTCAGTCACAAGAGGCCATACACTATGTGATTCTGTTTACAGAAAAGTCCACAGCAGACAAATCTATAGACAATGAGACAACCATCTCAATAAACAGACATGCAGAGTAGGACAAATATAATTTTGGACTTTTTTAGCCACTTAAGATGGACAAAAATTAAGTTGTCTGACAGTTTCAAAAAGAGCAAAAGGAATTCTCATACACTGCTGCTGGGACTGTAAATTGATGGCTATTTTGTAAAACAACTGGGTATTTTCTGTAGAAGTGAGCAAGTTCATTTCTGCAGCATCAGTGTACAAACATGTACAGATGCATGTTCACTGGAAGACGTGTAAGAATGTAGCACTGTCCTAAAAGAAAACTTCACCACAATTGTCCACTGACTGACAAGAAAACAAGTAAGCTGTGATGCAATTGTACAATGGGATACTAGGCATCTGTGAATATGGGTCACCTTGGAAACAAGGTTGAATTGGAAAAAGCCCCAGTTACATCAAGCAGGATATAAGTTTTAGAGCTCACAGGTGAATCAAGATGCCAGTATTCAGGGGCATTTCTTGAGCTTCA
>PVHY01027617.1:5546-16149 GCA_004024945.1 Uropsilus gracilis
CCCCCCCCCCCCCCCCGAGGCGCCTGCCGACCCGGGTCAGCGCCGGCTCCGGTCTCGGGACTGGAGAGCCGGTTTCGGGACTGGAGAGCCGGGGCCAGCGAGCGTGCGGCTCAGTCCCAGTCCAGAGGCTGCAGCCCTTCCCGGCCTGCGGCCGCCCTGTTGCAAAAGGGGCGCTCGGGCTCTGGGAAAAGCGCCTGCGATTGGGCACGCAGCCCGGGGTGGGGAGCTGGCTCTGGGTGTGAGTGTGCGTGTGGGGGTGCGTGCGTGCGGGTGCGCGCGTGCAGATACCTACACTCGGCCCGGTGTCCTCCTCCCCTCCCTGCCCCCCTCCATCCTCCATCGTGATTGCCAGGCCTCCTGTTTTCTGGAGAGGCCTGTGGACGCCCCCTGACAGTCCTTCCTTCACCTGCAGAGAGAACTTCCCCGCAGCACGGACTCTCCCGCTCTCTGGATGGCGACTCCATCCTCCCTCCATCAAGTCTCTGACTCAGCAGGAAACATCCCACGTGTTTTTGTCACATTCTCCCCAGACCAGTCAGGGAGCCACACCAGTCCCCCAAGAACAGATCGTCAGGGAAGCTGAGCTCTCGTCCACCCACAGGCCCGTTTCCTCTTCCCTCATCACCCTGTGGAAACGGCTCATTCTACTCACACCCACTTCCCTGTCTCTGTCACCGTTTCCTCTCTTCACGGCCTAGAGGGATGTCAGAGCACAGCTGACTCCTGTAGGGGTGTGGCCTTTATTGGGGGTTCCCTGAACTTAGGTGATTTTCTTAGGTTTCTGTGTGAACAGGCCTGTTCTGGCGGCCCCCACAGCCCATGGGTGGGAGGGCGAGCTGCAGAGAGACGTGTTTCCTCAGATGCGGAGCTGATGTCTTCTAGGCTGTCACCCACAGGAAATGCCATGACATGGGGATTTTCATGCTGACTGAAGACACCAACTTGGCCCTTCCTTCCCATGGAGGCCGTTCCTGCTCTGGGCCTCCTCCCGCTGTTTCTGTGGGAATCACCCTTGGGCTGAGCTGGTCCCTGCGAACTCTACGGGAGCTCTGGTGGGTCTGGTTGGTGAACCCCAGCCTAGCTGCCATAGGTAAAACAGGCACGGCCTTCAAACCCCCACCCCCTGCCCCCACTACCAATCCACTCAGCCTCTCTGCAGCTGACCCCTGGATCCTTGGTTTTTGTTTCAGGTGTAAATCCTAAAGATGCAGTTTAGGATATTGGCTGGATATGGGAACCATTTCCCTAGTTCAGGCTGGGGCTTGGTATGGAGGGGGGGAAGGGGCTCTGGGGGTGGGGGATCTGGGGTTCACAACATAGATTAAGTCAGTTGAAACCAGTTCTGACCAGAAGAAACTGATCCAAACTGCACTCATTTGACTCAAATACATTCTCACTGGCTTGAATAGATCCAGACTGGTTCTGACTGGATAAAACTGGTTCACACCAGTTTTGACTAGGTAGAAATTGGTTGTGACCAGCATAAATCAGTTTAAACCTGTTTTAACTGGTTCAGTCTAGGTGAAGTACCAGCTAAAACCAGTTCTGACTGATTCTGAGCAGATGAGACTTTCAAACCACACCACCCGACTGAGAGGTGATCGTAACCCCCTGTGACAGCATGGGCAGTCAGGAGTCCACATCCATTTGAAATGCTGTCAAACCAGTTTTGAGAAGATCAAACTAGTTCTGACTAGAAATAGCTGACCCAGTCTGATTTTAACCAGATGAAAGTGGCTCAAGCCAGTTCTGATCAGCTCAGGTTGGTTTGGACAGCTTCCGACTAGATGAAAATGAACCACGTCCAAGTGGATCCAAAGTACTCTGACCAGCTCCAGCCGTTTCATACCAGCTGGGACCCCAGGTGAGCCCTGAGGCCAGTGTCTCCGCAAGATGGCTGCTATCCCTGATGCTGTGAATCTGCAGCCTGGAGCCTCATGAGGGCTGCTGTGGACACAAGCCCAGATGAGCTCACAGCCCAGGGCACAGAGCTCAGCAATGTGGCTGCTTCCGGTCTGGGGAGCTCTAGATCTCGGACAGGTAGGTGGTCTCGGGCCCAGGCAGCCAAGTTTTCAGCTGGAAATCTCGCAGAAGCTGCAGCTGCCATCTCCCAAGGGAGCTGGGAACCTGCCAGGGCTGACTCCCCTTCTGGAGACCCGGTTCATGAGTATGGTCACTGGCGCTGGCCTCTGCTTGCTCTTTCCGGGACCATAGTCTCAGCAGCTCCCTCTTTCCTTTCTTATTAAATGGGGATGGAGGCCCTGACCTGGCTGAGCTCTCCCTTCTGGCCACCTCACCCTCAACTGTCAGGGGTCTGGTGATGATGGGGTGATGCTGCATTGCAGTTGCTTAGTATGCATGGGTTCTGCAGGAGACAGTGTGGGGGTCACAGCCCTCCAGGGAGGGAGCTGATAGCAACAATGCAGGACCATGATGGAAGTGGTCTTAGGTGACCAGTGAGGCCATGGTCAGCAGGCAGCAGCCCCTTCCCAGCGGGTCCTGAGGTGAGGTGAGCACAGAGCTGCAGGGTGATGAGGTTCCAGGGAATGGACAGTGGTGCATTTTCACCTCATTGGTTTCTTGACTCAGAGCTCCGTGTGCAGCAGTGGTCAGACCCACCTGTGCCCATGGGTCTCCTTGGGGGCTCCCCTCACAGTGTGGGTAGTGAGCCTGTGGGCTATTGGGTGAACTGGACCCCTTGGTTCCTACAGGCCTCCAAAAGAACCCCATAGTCCAACGGTTCTCCATACCCAGTCCTTCCTGCACTGGTTCTCCTTCTGGATCACCCTCCACCACCTGCAGCCCTCAGGGAGAGACTCTTCCCTCCCCCCACGCTGGGCTCATGCCCCCATATCAAAGCTCAGAGGGCGCCCACTTTCTGGGTTCCGAGGGACCAGGTTCCCAGCAGCAGGAATTTACTCTGAGTCCTAGGGGAACCTGGGGTGTGTAACGAACTCACTGAAGGTGGCAGCACCAACCCAGCCTCCTATGTCACTATATTTTTGATATTCATGATGGGAAGGAGGCAAGTATCTCCATTTTCTCCAACAATGGGGGCACCCTAAGAATCCTGAGATCAATGTAGATGGCAGTATGTTGAGGACGAGACCCCCCTTTAGGGAAGATCTTAGTGTCAGATCTTCCCTGCCGTTGGAAGCTGACCTTTTATTTTCTTACATCTTTGTTCATCTTAGTGTAGTGATTAGTTGGTGAGAAGTATCTTTTGTGTATGTTTCTCAGAGGTGAAGCATCCCAGGAATAGACAGTCTCAGATGTTAGGTAAGTTTTCCTGAGGTGAAATGTCTCTAAAAATGACATTATGAGAAGAAAATTATTATTTCCTAAAGCAAAGTGTCTTCTTGGTATGTTTTTTTGAGGTGAAAAATCCCATAAAAGAAAAACTGACAAAGTAATGTCTGGGTTGGTTTCTCTGAAATGAAAAGTCCGTAGCTGGGTATGGTGGCTCATGCCTGTAAGTTTCAGCCTATGAAGCGGCTGGGGCTAGGGATCATGGGCAACACAGCGAGACCTAGTCCCAAGAACTAGCTGGGCGTGGTGGCGTGCTCCTGTAATTCCAGCTACCTGGGAAGCTGAGGCTGGGATTGCTTGAGTCTGCGGTTCCATGGGCAAAAATAGCGAGACCTAGTCTCAAAAAAAGAAAGAATGAAATGAAAAGTCTGTATAAAAGACACTGAGGAGAAGGATCATTTAGTGGTTCCTCTGAGTGCAAAAGAATCACAATTGACATGGTGAGGAAAAGAATCCCTGTAATCCAGAGTTTGAGGAGACAGGTCCTTTGGGTGTGATTTTCTGAGGTAAAACTTCCCTTTGATCAACAGTAGAAGTATCCTTCAGGTAATTTTCCTTGGGGCCAAAATTTCCTTTAAAGCCATGGAGAGGAGAAGTGTTCTGGGTATGGATTCCTGAGGTGAAGAATCTGTATTAAAAGACACTCAAAGCAAGGCTGGGCACGGTGGTTCGTGCCTGTAAGCTTCAGCCTATGAAGTGGCCGGGGCTAGGGATCGCGGGTTGAGTCCTGCCTGGGGCCTGTAGCGAGACCTAGTTCCAAAAAAATTAGCTGGGCGTGGTGCGTGCGCCTGTAATCCCAGCTACCTGGGAAGCTGAGGTTGGGGATTGAGTCCGTGGTACCTCGGGCAACGAGAGCCTGCGGTTCCATAGTCAAAAATAGCGAGACCTAGTCTCAAAAAAAAAAAAAAAGACTCAAAGCAGAAACTTATCTTTTGGATAAGTTTTCCTCAAGTGGATATTCCTTTTGGTCTGTTTCCCTGAGGTAGACAGTGTTTTCAGGCATCATTCTCTGAGGCAGGCGATAAGGCCCTATATAGGCATTCTGAAAATAATCTCTCTGATCGGTTTCTCTAAGATGTGGAAAAACGTCATAATTGACATTATGAGGAAAAGCTTCTTTTGGGGATAATTCTCTCAGGTGAGAAATCCCTTTTAAATATATTCTGAGGGGAAGTATCTTTCAGGTATGTTTCTCTGAGGCTAAAAAAAAAGAAAAAATAAGAAAAACAAAAGTGATAACAAAAATCCCCATCAAGCCGAGCATGGTGGTAGCTGTTACCCCAGCTACCTGGGAGGCTGAGGCTAGAGATCACTTGAGCCTGCAGGTTCATGACAACCCTGGGCAACAGAGCAAGACCTAGTCTCTAAAATATAATTCCCCAATTAGCAGTAGACGTATCCTTTGGGCAATTTTCCTGGGGGTCAAAATCTCATTTAGGTTCATTCGGAGGAGAAATGTTCTGGGTATGGATTCATGGGGTGGAAAATATATTGAAAGCAGAAACATCTTTTGGGAAAGTTTTCCTCAAATGAACATTCTTTTTGATCTGAGGTAAAATATCTTTTGGGCATGTTTCTGTGAGGTGAAAAGTCCCTATGAAGACCGTCCCGAGGAGAAGTATCTTTTTGGTTGTTCTTCTGAGGTGAGAAGTCCATAGAAGTCATTGTAAAGAGAAGTAACCTCTGAGTCTAGTTTCTCTGAAGTGAAAAATCGCTTTAAAAGAGAACATGAGTGGGAGCATATGAGATGAAAAGCTTCTAAAGCAGAACTGCTGAGGAGAAGTACCTTTGGGTATGTTTCTCTGAGGTGAAAACCCCTTATAAAAGACATTCTGAAGAGAAGTAGCTTTTGGGTGGTTTCTCTGAGGTGAAACATCCAATAAAGACGGTCTGAACAGAAATGCCTTTTGAATATATTCTTTGCTGAGAAGTTCCTGAAAAGGACATTGTGAGGAGAAAATACCCCTTGTGTAGATTTTTGAAGTGAAAAACCCGTATAAAAGGCATTCTGGGCCAGGCACGGTGGCTCATGCCTGTAAGCTTCAGCCTATGAAGCGGCCGGGGCTAGGGATCGCGGTTCGAGTCCCACCTGGGGCCCTTAGCGAGACCTAATCCCAAAAAATAGCTGGGTGTGGTGGTGGTGTGCGCCTGTCATCCCAGCTACCTGGGAAGTCATTCTTAAGAGAAGTGTTTTTGGGGTAGGTGTCTATGAGGTGAAAATTCCTGTAAAAGAAATTCTGGGAAGTAATACTTTTGGTATGAGGTGAAAAAAAATCCCATAAAAAACAATCTGAGGAGAAGTGTCCTTTGGGTACATTTCTCTGAAATAAATTATGCCTATAATAAGCAGTAGGAGGAAAAGTATCTTTTGGGTAATTTTTCTGGGTTCAGAGTTGCTTTAAAAGCTATTCTGAGAAGTGTTTTGTGTATCTTTTGCAGAGGGGAAAATCTGAAGGATTTTTATTAAAGGAAACCTGAGCAGAGGTTCTTTGGGTAGTCTCCTTCTAGGAGAAAAATCCCTGTAGAATTCATTTCGAGGTCAAGTGTCTTTTGGGTATGTTTCTCTGAGGTGAAAAATTCCTTTCAGAGACTTTCTGAAAAGCATATTTTGGGTAATTTTCTCTGAGGTGAAAATCCTATAGAAGACAGGCTGGAGAGAGGTATCCTATCAGCATGTTTTTGTGAGATGGAAAATACAGTCAAAGACCTCCTGAGAAGTACCCTTTGGGTATGTTTCTCTGAGGTGGAAAATCCTTATAAAGTCCATTCTGAGAAGTATTTTGTGTAGGTTTCCCTTTGAGGAGAAAATTTTGTATAAATGACAATCTGAGGAGCAGTATCTTTGGGGTATGTTTCTCTTTTTTTTTTTTTTTTTTTTTTTTGAGGCCAGGTCTTGCTATTTTTGCCCATGGAACCTCAGGCTCTCGTTGCCCGGGGTACCACAGATACAGACTCAAGCAATCCCCAGCCTCAGCTTCCCAGCTGAGGATTACAGGCGCGCGCCACCACGCCCAGCTATTTTTTTAGAAGTAGGTCTTGCTACGGGGCCCCAGGTGGGACTCGTACCACTATCCCTAGCCCCGGCCGCTTCATAGGCTGAAGTTTACAGGCACAAGCCACCGTTGGGGTATGTTTCTCTAAGGTGAAAAATCCCTATAAAAAGCTTGTGGTGGAGAAGCCTCTTTTGGGTGCTTACGCTGAGTTGAAAAGTCCCTACGAAAAGCATTATGAGGAGAAGTAAATCTGGGGTAGGTTTTCCTGAGGTGAAAAGCTTTAGGTAGGTTTCTCTGAGGTATAAATTCCATATAAAAGAACTTCTGAGGAAAATTATGTTTTTGGCGGGTTTCTATGAGATGAAAAATCCTTGTAGAAGACATTCTGAGCAGATGCATCCTTTGGGCATGTTTCTCTTGTGACGATTCAGAATCCGACCAGCTTCACTCAGAACATAAGATCAAGGGAGATGCAAGAGCAAAAAGCCTTTTTATTTCCAGATCGACCTGGGGTCCAACCCCGACGCAGCGGGCAGTACCTTGGAGGGAAGGACCCCGACCCATAGGGAAGCGGGGTTTTATTCTCTTAGGCGGCCTAAAGGAATTTTCCACACAGATGTTTTGACGTAGTCAAAGCCTTGTGACAAAGACCAGATAACCACCTGGGGGGGGCAGTTACATGGCTCTGGCCTTATCTTTCTGAGTCTGCTAGTTTCCTTTTCATGGTTTCAGAATGTTATTCTTTGCATACTTGGTTTTTAGGCTTTGAGTGATAATTTCTTAACAATTTTTAGACTAAGCAATATTTATCTCAGCAATTTCAGACTAAGATACTCTGAGGTGAAAAGTCCTTATAAAGGGCATTCCGAGGAGACATTAATTTGGTGAGTTGCCTGAAGTGGTCCACCCCTAAAAGAGAGTCAGAGGAGAAGTATTGTTTGGCAGGTTTCTGCCAGGTGGAAAATCCATGTAAATGACAATCTGAGGAACAGCAGCTTTTCTGTGTGTTTCCCTGAGGTGAAAACTCATACAAAGACATCCAGCGGTGAAGCCTCCTCTGAGTAAGTTACTCTGAGAGCGAAAGTTTCTATCAAAAAAAACCCCACAACTTTCTGAGGAGAAGTATCTTTTGGGTATGTCTCTCAGAGGCCAAATACGTTTGAAAGCTGTTCTGAGAATAATGGCCTTGGGTTTGTTTTCCTGTGGTGGAAAAGGCACATTAACATACATTCTGAGCAGTGGTATCTGTTGGGTGAAATGTCTTTCAGGCACGAGGCTCTGAGGTTAAAACTCTGTATGAAAGACATTCAAAGGAGAAGCAGCTTTTGGGTCCGTTTCTCTGAGGTGAAAAATCCCTGTAATTGAGAAGAGGTATCTTTTGGGATGAAAAGGTCAAAAGCCTGTATAAAAGACATTCAGAGAACTATCTTTCCGGTACATTTCTATGAGGTGAAACGTTTCTACAGTCGACAGTCTGAGGGGAGGTAACTTTTGGGTATGTACCTCTGAGGCGAAATAATCCCTCTAAAAGACGTTTCGACCCTAAGCTTCTTTTGGTCACGTTTCTCTGAGGTGCGAAATCACAAACGGGACATTTTGAGAAGTACCTGTTGGTATGGCTCATTCTGAGGTGAATAGTACCTGAAAGACATTTGGAGAAGTGTTCTTTGGGTTCATTAGTCTGAGGTGAAAATTCCTTTAATAGACATTCTTTTTAAAATTTTTTTTTCTATCTTTTAAACTATGGAACGCTTCACGAATTTGCGTGTCATCCTTGCTCAGGGGCCATGCTAATCTTCTCTGTATTGTTCCAATTTTAGTATATGTGCTGCCGAAGCAAACACTCCTTTAATAGACACTTTGAGGAGAAGTGTATCTTCGGTCGGTTTCTCTGAGGTGAAAAGTCCCTACAGAAAACAATCTTTTTTTTTTCTTTTTTTTTTTTTTGAGACTAGGTCTCACTATACTGCCCAGGGAACCACAGACTCGCAATTGCCCAGGATACCTTAGACTCAAGGGATCCCCAGCCTCAGCTTCCCAGGTAGGCATGCGCCATCACGCCTAGCTATATTTTTTTGAGACTAGGTCTCACTATGTTGCCCCTGGAGGGTCTTGAACCTGCAGACTCAAGCGACTCCCAGTCTCGGCTTCCCATCCTAGGCTGGGGTTAAAAGCATGTGCTACCCCCAGCCTAGAAGATGTTCTGATGAGAATTATCCTTTGTATGAGTCTTTCTTAGGTAGAAAATCTGCATAATCTACAATGCAAGGAAAGATATATTTAGGGTAGGTTTCTCTGAGGTGGAAAAAGCCCTTCTAAAACACACTCTGAACAGAAGTGTTTTTTTTTTTTTGGTAGGTTCTGTGAGATGAAGAATCCCTATAATCCGTAGTTTGAGGGGGTCTATCCTTTGGGTATGCTTCTCTGAGGTAAAATATTCTTTTAATCTACAGTAGAGGTGTCCTTTGGGCAATTTTCCTGGGGGGGGAGGGTCAAAGCTCCTTTAAAGCCTTTCAGAGAAGTTCTCTGGGGATGAACTCCAGGGTGGAAAAATCTAAATTGAAAGGCATTCCAAGCAGAAGTGTCTTTTGGGTAAGTTCTCAGGTGAACATTCTTTTTTATCTGAGGTAAAGTATCTTTTAGGCATGTTTCTCTGAGGCAATAAGCCCCTATAAAGTCATTCTGAGAAGTATATTTTGTGTATGCTTCTCAGAGTTGAAAAAAAAAATCCCTTAAATGGCATTCTGCAAGGAAGCTTCTTTTGGATATGATTCTTTGGGTGAAAAGTCTCTATATAGAACATTCTGAGAAGTATCTTTTTGGTATGCTTTACTGAGAAGTCCAGAAAAGACATCTTTTTTTTTTTTTTTTGAGACTAGGTCTCTCTATTTTTGCCTGTGGAACCACAGGCTCTCATTGCCCGGGGTACCACAGACTCAAGCAATCCCCAGCCTCAGCTTCCCAGGTAGCTGGGATTACAGGCAAATACCACCACGCCCAGCTATTTTTTGGAACTAGGTCTTGCTACTGGCCCCAGGCAGTTCGAACCAGGATCCCTAAGTCCCGGCTGAAGCTTACAGGCACGAGCCACCGTGCCCAGCCTTATAAAAGACATCTTGAGGAGAAGTAAACTCTGGGTCTGTTTCTCTGAAGTGAAAAATCTCTGCAAAAGACAATATGAGTAGAAGCATCTTTGGGTGTGTTTCTCTGAGGTGAATGCGGGAATGTAAAAAGCCTGAACAATAAATTGAGGAAATTTGGTGTAGCAGTCCTTTGATTTAGGAGACAAGCAGTTCCCTCCCAAAGGGACACCCCTTCCCTCTGCAAAAGAAAACAAACTGATAACCTCTCAAATGGCCTTATGTTATTATAGGTAACTTCGTGGTTAGCCTAGTTGTAAACCTAAATTGTGTCTCCAAAAGGCTCCATATTTGTTTGACTTAGAATAGGAATGCAGATATATAGCTTAGGTTGTAAGACATATAAAAGGACTTGTTGGTGAACAAGGCGGGGGTAGGGTGCTGAGTCTCCCTTGACTCAGTAGCCCTCAGCTGAGCTTTCCTAATAAACTATTTCTTTTGTTCTTATCTTCATGTGTCTGGGGCCGAGCCGTGTTTGATTCAGGACCTAACAGTGAAAAATTCTTATAAAAGACATTCTGAAGAAAAGTAGTTTTAGGGTGGATTTCTCTGAGGTGAAACATCCAATAAAGGCATTCTGAACAGAAACATCTGAATATATTTCTCTGAGGTGAAAAGTTCCTGGAAAGTATGTTCTGAGGAGAAAATATCTTTTGTGTAGATTTTCAAGGTGAAAAGTCTGTATAAACGACATTGTATCTGCAAAGCAGTATTTTTAGGGTAGTTTTCTCTGACGTGAGTAATCCCTATAAAAGGCGTCTGAGGACATGTTATCTTTGGGTAGGTTTCTTTGAGTTGAATAATCCCTGTAGGTCTCACTGTTTTTGCCCCTGGAACTGAAACTGTGTGACCACGAAGGGCTTTTTACCTTCACTTTAACACATATAGGCCTGCTTCTCTCTCCGGAGCAGGCTACTAGCAGTTTGCATTAACAATTTCGTTTAGGCCGGGCATGGTGGCTTGTGCCTGTAAGCTTCAGCCTATGAAGCAGCCGGGGCTAGGGATCGCGGTTCTAGTCCCGCCTGGGGCCTGTAGTGAGACCTAGTTCCAAAAAAAATAGCTGGGCATGGTGGCGCATGCCTGTAATCCCAGCTACCTGGGAAGCTGAGGCTGGGGATTGCTTGAGTCCGTGGTACCCTGGGCAACGAGAGCCTGTGGTTC
>PVHY01027618.1:0-16049 GCA_004024945.1 Uropsilus gracilis
TATAGAACTAAAACATAGGCAAGAGTAGGTGAGAAGGGAGAAAATGGGAGAGGGAATGGACACAAGACTGAGATCATTCATAGGCGATAAGGTGATAAGAGAACCTCAGAGCAGACAATGATTACATATATATGTAATATATATATACACATACATATATATGTACATATATGTAATTTTGTGTATATATAGACATATATTGTGCAATCAATAAAAAAATTTAAGAAGTTACTATCACAAACCTCTTATAAACTTATACCATTGATAAGTCATTGGTGTTCCCCAACCTCTGAATGCCACACCCACATCTCTGAGTGACAGCTGCCCCTTCTAAAAAAAACCTGGTCTTTGTTATTAGCTATTTATACCTAATTTGGAGTTTTGGTCAGTATGTTGACTTTCTTGATGCTATTTTTATTTTAAGTTATATCCATATAAAGACCTGGACAGAGAAGACCTTAAATACTGGAAGAGCTGTTACTTCCTGTGAAGTCTCCGAAGGAGCTAGGTAAGGTTCTCTAGATCAAGGTTGAGTCAGGGAGTCAGAATGCCCAAGTGGTATGGAAGGAATGGTCCAGAGAGCTGGTCCTTTGGCAGTTAGGACACTGAAGTCATGCAGTTTCACCTTCCAGCCAGAAGTGTAACTCCATGCAAGGCAGGGAGAATAAGAACAAATCATCATCTTCCTTATAACTGTTTCCTTGCTTGCTAGTCCCAGTGGTTCCCATGTACAAACGACTATGACTTGCAGGGATGTTGTTTAAGTCTTGGAAAAGTTGTGGATTTTTATTTCTGTCTTTACTCTGTAGTAGATTTGATTCCAGTGTGAACACTTCACAGTGTTCTTATAGAGCATAAAGGTCTTATGGAGTTTGTCTGCTAAGTGGTTATGCTTTTACCAGTAAGAGAGAACAGATTGAAAAGGCTGCTTTTGGAATTTATGCCTCTGAATTCACTGAATTCAGTTTTTTTCTGTTGTTTTCTCCATAAATATCCAGTGACTGAGTCCATAGACCACAGTCCCTCTTAGTGTATAGTATGGGATCTCAGCTGCTTTGGGGCCCATGTTTTACTTGGATGAGCATTTCTGCTCCTTCAGAAACTGTGCTGTTAACTTCCTTCCACTAAAACTGGAAGGAAATCAGAAATATGTTCACTGAATCTCCATTTTATAATCACATACAGATTAGGTTTGCTCTATGTGAGGTCATCCCAAGTGGTGATCTTTTCCTGATCCTCACTATAAAGTTAATGATGGAGGAAATAGAGATGGCATTGTGGAGCCAGTAGAGGAAATAAAGATGATGGAGGAAGAGGTGTGGAGGTACTGGGAAAAGTGAGGTTGTGGAAATGGTGGTAGAGGTGACAGAGGAGGTAGAGGATGGTGAAAGTGATGTTGGAAGTGATGTAAAACTGGAGAAAGTAAAGGGGGTAGTAGAGGAGGAGGTGATACAAGAGAAAGAAATGATAGTGTAGGTGGTGGGGTGATGTTGGAGGAAGTGGTGTAGGAGAGGAGGAAGATGAGGTGAATTTGGCCCAAGAGATGAAAGTAATGATATGGGAGATGCGTTGGAAGTGATATTCGGGAGGAAGAAGTGATGGTAGAGGTGGCAACAATAGCAATATTAATTGTGGTAGCAATGAAGAGAGCAGTTAATTTTCACTGAGCAGTGCTTAGCATAAAGACAAATTGCCCTGTGAGGTGACCTCACACAGGGAGGTTTATTGTCTTCCCAAATTCACTTAACTACTCACTCATTAAAAAATTCCAAAACTGGTGCTTGCAATCATTAGGTTAGGCAGCCTTTGATGTAGGAATACCAATTCAAAGAACAGGAACAAAATTTATTTTATTAAAGCATTTTATTTTGGGAAAACCGTACATTTGTCAAAATTGACAGATTCTGGTTATCAGTTTTTTTGTAAGGTGCTTAGTTGAAAATGTTCTAAATTTAAACTGTGATAGCTGTACACAAATCTGTAATTATGCTAACACTTGTTGGATTGTACATTTGCAGCAGATGAAATTTATGTTATTGAGCTAGTATAAAAACAGGTGCAAAGAGGAACCAGAACTAAACAGGACATGGTCTGTTATTTAAATCTGGCACTCTCTGGGTTCTTTCACCCATGTGTACAAATGCAAGGCAATCCAGATTTCAGGAATAACAGTAGCAAGATTTATTTACAAATAGAAACTGTCAAGAGTCTCTGAGGCCACAGATGACCAGTTACCTTATACCCTCGTTACAAAGTTCTATATATCCACTTACTTGTATCCAGTTATAAAGTCCTAAAATGCTCAAAGAAGGTGTTTTCTCACTACTCCAGACCTAAACAAATATTTACAAAGGAGCACATGTCTCAGATTGTCTTCTCTCCACTCCCAACTTGAAGTAGGTGTTTCACACAAAGTCCACTTTCCAAGAAGTTCAACTCCTTCTCTGAGAGGCACACAAGTCGAAGTTTTCCAGCATGACCAGATTCCGAGTTTTTCAGCAAGCTATCCTCTCTTTTTGAGAGATCCAAATTCCAGTTTTCAAACCAAAGGCCCACACTTGTGTTTCTCATAACTTTTCTTCTTTCCTGGAGTGTACAACTCCCAGAGTGCCAACCTTCTAGGACACAGGCCATCCCAGGGTCACAGCCAATGATCACTCTGGGGCCAAAGCCTGTGGTGGTATGCCTCTCCATGCTGCTTTTTTGTAGTTTGCACCTTCTCATGCCACTCTCTCTAACCACAGTGTTTCCTTTTTGTTTATCCTCAATCATGTATCATATATGCTATTTCTCATTTACATCCCTTCCCAATCTCTTATCTAGGCGTGTGTTTAGTACTAATGTCAGTTTTGCTGCTCACAGAACACCTGGCTTCAGTCACAGGATAAACTTTACAGTTCACATCATATTGATTTATTCCATACAACCAATGTATAAAGCCACCATTCTGCCCCAAGGAAGTTCAGAAATGCAGAAAATTGCCTGAGGCCACTAATCAGCAAGTGGAACACTGGGATGGGCCCAGAGTCTGCTGCAGTGCAGACTGTACTTCCTGCTACCCAGCAGGTGCTGCATTGGTTCCTCCAGTTGCTCTCCCATGCATGTCTTACTTCATTTTGGGGCTACAGTAAGTGCTCAAGCTGCCTAGGCATCTGGTCCCTGAGGCATGTTCTTCTCTGGTTTTGGTCTGTATGGCAGCAGCTCAGAATTTATTAGCTGCTTTACTTGTCACGGAAAGCAAGTCTCCCTGATGCCAGTGGGAGTCACCTTTTGTTTTAGTTTGTGCCTTAGCCACTTTGTGATGTTTTCCATTGACTCTCTGGGTTTTTTACTGAGCCACCGATATGCAGCTTATTTTGCTCATGGCTGTGTCAGATTGGTGGTACGCGCTGGTGACACATCCTATGGCACTTTTTCTCTTGGGAGTTTTCATCTTCACCCTTCCTTGAGAGGCAGAGGTCTTCTGTTCCAGATTCTGGTGAGTAAAATGGTGAGACTGAAGCTTTGGGAACTTGTTTTAAGGGGAGATGGGAGGGTACGCAACCTCCTTGCTTCCCACTGTGTCTTAATATAAGGCAGATGCACACAGGAATAAAATATCTTTTTCACCAAAATTGTGAGCAAACCCCCCGGAAGGCTTTTTTGGGGCTAGGTATGGAGAATAAGTAGATGGTAAACATGAACATTGCAGATAGTGAGTGATGTCAGTGACAGAGTGGCTTGGGGAGCACACAGAAGTCTGTTTGGAGTAGATGAAAACCCAACTGGGAAGGTGACCCCTGAAACATCCCTACATCAAGGAGCTTAGACTAGGCCCCACCCCAGCAGTTGGCCTGAAAGTCTGTGCTGCACATCAGTTCCTAATAATGAGTCTGATCATACAGGAGCAACTGCTGTCCTGACAGGCAGACCACAGGCCATATTGCTAGGTTCACAAAGATCCAGGTCCCACTGGTTACCTTCTGTGTGTTGTCTTTAACACCTCTGTCCTTTGCCAGCAGACTAAGGAAAGGAAAGCCACTTCATGGGCATTGGGCTCAGATGTCTGCAGCAGATGCACTTCTGGGGCCTAAGGAAATTTTACAGAGAACTAGAGGGGCCTAGAGAAACCACCTGGGTTGGTGCCTCAGGCTGAGGCTGGCAAGAGGCATGTAGGACCAAAACTGGAATAGGGGAGTGTTGAGACAACCCTTGAAATGTGACTCAAAAAATAAATTCCTAGAGAACATCATTGTCTACCTGGGGAATCAATCCTCAGTCTCCCCTCTTCTTTCATTACCACATCACTGAACTCACAATAGTTAAGAGGTATTTGCCAAGTTAAGCGAGTTATTTAGCACAGGATCATTTTATGGGAGGTAGGAAGAGATGTTTCTACTCCTGAGCTTCTGGGTACCTGCTTCTGACTTTCCGAGTGTATTTGTACAGCTACATGGGTTTGGAAGTCTCTGGGTACCTGCTTCTGACTTTCGAGTGTATTTGTACAGCTACATGGGTTTGGAAGTCTCTAGTAATGAACAGTGAAGTGACCATAGTTTTAATTAAAGGACATCAGATCTTTCTTCTCCTAGGCTCTGTCCTTCCCAGTACAGCATCCAAGGGCTATGGTTCAAGAGGCACTGCTGCTGGCAGCACCTTCAGGGAGACTTACCTCCACAGAAAAGGGGTTGAGCTTTGATTGTGCTGGCCTAGTGCCACAGTGCCCCGGATTTCCCGACCCTAAAGGGACTTTTACCTACCTGGAAAAAGAAACACCTCCAGGCAAGCTAATTGGGTGGATGTCAAGTCAGCAGTGAGGTACCTTTAACTCTTGCTCCAATTCTTAATGTCCTATACCTGCAGAGTGTCTTTGAAGAATGGTCATACATTTGCACCTGACCTTCTAGCACTATGTGGAAATTTTTCTATGCCATGGTTGCTATTTAGCTTGTTTGTGCAACCTTAGTGTTCTTGCTTTTATTTTTATACACACCATCATTTTTTCACATTTTTTTGGGTCTTGAGAAAACATAATTCGTGTCTGAAAAAAGAATTCTATCCACTGAGGTTTTAGATAAGTGCCTCATGCAATATTTGATATATGCACACACAAAAATTATTAGGTTCAGGTTTTGCAGGACTTGCTATAGTTTTCTATTTGTTAAATCTGGTGATAATATTTAGATAGGTTGCCTTAAATTATATTTGAAAGATCCTTATCTTCTGAATGGGTATCTCAGTGGAGTCTGCTTTATCACTAGAAAAGAAGAACTAGGGAAAGTGTCCATGAAGTGGGTGATGGTGTTTAGACTTCTAAGTGTGCAAAGGAAGCACCCAGTATTCACCTCCAGGACCCTGCTGAGCCCATCCTTATAGTACAGGGCTGTATGGGGCCTGGGCATTTAGGATGCTGCTCCCTTGACTGTTTGAAATTTGTGGGATAGCAGATTTTTTATTTATAGTCTAGAGGTATGTGTGATCTGTTTTCAATCAGGTAATCCACTACCAAGATTCATGATAGTAATGGGTAGTAAACACTCATTTATGTATAACTAAATACTCCAGAAGATAATTTAATAATTTCAGCAAACTTTGAAGCTATTCTAAAATTTGTTTGAAAAAAATGACTGAGTAATTCACGTAAAAGAAGCTAGAGGGAAATCTCTGCTTTGCTGAGCTTGCTAGTAAACTGTGTGCACTGAAATTGGGGGTGTTGGCCTATACATCAATGAGTAGGCTGCTGAGAATAGACATGTCTTTGTCGGATTATAATTTGTAATAATTGTGTCCTATGTCAGGTAAAGTGAAGATTAGGTGATAAATGGCCCTAGATGAACTTGTCATCCATTTGGGGGAGGGTGTTAATTTATAGTTTCATATGTTACTCTCCAACAATGTAAAAAAAAAAAAAAAGTAAAAGTATGATTTTTGGCAAGAAATGAGAATAAAATTAAGTGGATGTTTTTCAGTTTTCTTGATAGTGTGAATTATTAAACTTAAAAATAATAAATCAAAAGGAAGATTTTAATAAACCTTCCTTTAAAAAACCTGAATAAAAAATATAATTAAATATAAAGAAAACAGGTAAGAGAATTATTTGTTCCAAATATTTAATCAGACTTGGTTTTCTGTAATAGAAAGAGCTCATCATGGAGAAAATAATAAGCAAACCAAAATTTCTGATGGTAAAAGGACTGATTACTACAGGGTGCTCCCATGTCCTTAGACTTGCTTTGTGATTCATTCACATTTACTCAGACTACCCCAGCAACCCTGAAGGTAATGCATTGCACAGATGAACCAATTAATGACTGATATACAACATTCCATTCCTAGTGAAAGGGCTGTGTTTAATTCACAGACTTCTTTGATTGTGACTCTTCTGTCTTTGTGTCCTTAAAACAGTGCCAAGGTGGGAGACAGTCACTGTGCATTCTCACCCATGTGCTCACAATTGCAGTACCACTTAGGCTCAGGGGGCAACAACAACCCAGTTTATGAACAGAGGAGAAATTTGGAAAAGGAAGTTTCTCATGCCACAAATGGTCAACAGTCCTACCCCAGATAATAGTCCAAAATAAAGGCTGCTTGTGTATGCATGATGCCCTTTCCTTCCATGAGAGATTGGAGCTGGTGACACTGGTATGTGGTAAACCAGGATTGAACTCACAGTGGCAGTTGAAGGTGATCACAGGTATACACAGAAATGAATAGCAGTTTGAAAATCGTGCTAGATAGCACCAGATGCCAGACCATACAGTGCCAATTGCAGCAGCACCTGTGTTGCCAGACGATCAAAAGCAGTGGACAACTCTCAGAGGTAGCTTAGCATAGGTCATTAGTGCCAGTCACAGGTTAGTGGTGCTGATCAGCACTGGTCAGTAGGCAAGGCAGCAGAGAACAAGCACCAGCCTCATTGTTCTTTGAGAAATGTTTTGATAAGCCAAAATAGTTCTTTTGGAGACAGTAGGCACAGACCAACAGTGCTCTTTATAGGCAATGTGAAAGGCAGGGCAGAAGACAGATACAGTGCTCAGGTCTCTGTGAGGGTCTTGAAGTCTGTGGAGGAGAGTTTTGATGAATGTGATCTGGAGTCCTGATAAATGGACTCAAGCTATGGCTTATATGCTCACCAGGCTCCCTACCTTTTAAGTCTGATTGGTCCAATTACAATTTCAGTTGTATGACTGGTGTCTGTTAAGCTCCAATCAGATTGGTCCATTTGTAATCCTGAATAGTCTCAAAAACTTTGAATGTCACTTGTTGGAGCTTGAACCTGATTGGTCTCTTGTGGAAACTTGAGTCTGGTTTTTCCATTTATGATTCTGATACCATATTCAAAGACAAAACCCCTGCCACATGTCGAGAGCTACCTTTGCTGTGATCAGGCAGGCTCAAGTTGAGTGGTGGGCTCAGGGGAGCCTTGGGCACAACCGTGGGCACAACCGTGGGCACAGCTTCCAGTTATTAGTATGGATGGCACTGAACCAAGAACTTCAGAGCTCAGAGGCTGCCACTGCAACTGTTCATCGATATTGGAAGTGCCAGCCTGGTCTTGGTGCTGCCACTGTGCAGCCCAGGCCTATACCACTGAAGTGTAGGCTGGCCTGCAGGCTACAAGTGCTGTGCTCTTCTTTTTCTCTATGGCTTCCACTTCTGGGCAAGGGCAGTTACCATTTCTGTCAGTATGGGAACCTGGCAGACTGGCCTAGGGGCTGTTGCAGTACAGGCTGATGGCAGCAGCACTCAGGACTGACCCTCACATTCTGTGAGACAGGAAGGAACCTGTCTGGAGTTGCTCTCTGCGCACGTTGGCTGTTGCTGGAATTGGGGTCAAGACTGGTAAGCTGCCACAGGATATGCCTATGTGGCATACCAATTATTTTGAATTGAAAGAAATTCAAAGAGAGTAGATCCAAGAAAGATGTTTTATCTATTTATCCATTTCCATAAAATGGGCAAATCTTTCTTCCTTGTGGTGGTACTTGAGATGGGAACCCTGTCACCCAGCCTACAGTTTTCCAGGCTTATGTAGATAAGCCCAGCAAAATGCCCTTTTCTTTAAAACAAAGTTCTTTGTTTTGTCTTTTGTTCCTAACATTATTATCCGCTTTCTAGCAATTATATCACCTTACCAGAATAGCCACATTATAGGTTCCATTATTCTGTGTATGGACACACACATATCAATTGTGTCTTTTCATTTGTTTAACCTTGTTACTCACTGTAATTATTTTCTAGCCATATATATCTAGAAGGTGGAGAAAGACTAGTTTTCTCCCTACATGAGCACACAACATGAGAAATATTCCACATCCTGCAGTTTGCTGTATTGGCGATTCCTTTACATAGATAGAGGGGGGGGGGGGGTTGCTGAAATTAACTAGTCTCAATATTAATGGTAGACTTTACTTGTAGATCTTGTATATTTTTCACATAGTTCTAAAGCTTTGTAATGCCAGAACTAATATGCATACATTTTATATACATTTCACAGATTTCATGGAAATGTAAGAGAAATTGCTGTCTCCCTTGGATTTTAGCCCTTTGTTAATCACTCACTGCTAATATTTTGTTATAAGTATATGTGTGTTAAAAGTTGCATTTTGTTTTCCTAATTTGCTGTGTCTTTCAAAGCTTTGTTATAGCCCATAAAAATGTTGTGGGCTTGGTCATAAAATTACTATTTGCCTGAATATTTTGCCCTAACTCTGTTGTTAAAAACTGTTCCTGGGTTCCTTACACTTTGTGAAGGGAGCTAGTTAACAAATAACCAGTAACAAGTATCAGACTGGTTATCTGCAGTGATTACAGAGAATGCGTATGTATAGTGGAATTCTAGTTATTTATAGTCCCTGCTTCCATGGAGCAGTAGAGAATAATTCTTTGTGGATTGCTGTTTGAAAATAACAATTTAAGTCAAAAAATAGGAATAATTTTTCTTCTAATTCCCTTGCTTAAGGTTATATATTTTCATAATTAAGTATCCTTTAGTTTAAAAGTTCCATTTAAACAACTGTGATTTAAAAGCTTAAAGTGTATAAAATGCAAGGCAATCAGAATTGAAGGAGAAAAGGGGTATCAGGGATGGTGAATGTGGACATATGAAAGCTTCTAACTAGCCCCTCTCTGCCCCTGACTCTCTCAGGACCAAGCGGAGCAGACCTCGCCCCATAGCACATGTGATCTGGTGGGACCTAACTTCCCAGTACAGTCTGACCAGCTGGCAAGTCATCAAGGTATGGAGTGACAACAAATACAGCGACAGGTTTTTCTGTCATTCCTTTTACTCTTCCTAGTTAATTTATGATGGGGTCATTATAAATTATATTACATAAAGAAATGTAAGGGGTTCACAGATGTAAGGGTTAGTAAATTAGGTCTAATAAATGCAAGTTTCTATGTAGGATGGGGGGAGTTTAGCCAAGAGCTAGACTGATCATGAGAATCAGAGACATACACTTTGCTGACTTTTAGGATTATTAAGAGTTTAAATACAAGCAATTGTAGGGCCTATAATTATAGATTATACAGTTAAGAGGTTATAAAATTGAATAATCAGATTTTTTAATTGAGAAAAAGGATGAAAGTTCATAAAAATAAGAGCAGGGAGTTGACCAGGATGTCAGGGAAATTTTTTCATGATTAGAATATTTTTAAAAGCAGTCAGGACTAACTTTCTTTACTTCTTTCTTCCTTTTATTTAGTCAGAATTTTCTGGATTAGTTATAATTTAGGATTATCTTATAGAGAACTTTTAAATCAGATGAGTCAGAGAAAGAGAATCAATTTGTTATATTATCTTCGACACTTAGGAAAACTTAAGCTTACTGCATTTTACTACTTGTAAATAATCTTTAAACTAAAATAATCTAAGTTTTGGTATTAGTGTTCATACAAAAATCCCTGTTAAAACTGTAATTGAAATTTAGGAAAAAAAAAAAAAAACCCAAAACATAGAAGTGTACTGAAAGGTCCTTTTAAAGCTTGTGTCTTAATGTGTTCAGAAGTTCTCTAGATATCAAACCCATAGTGTCAAACAAATCATAGGTAGTGTCATTAAGAGAAATTTGTGGCATAGAAGGTCTAAGAGGCTTAATGTGGAAGAAAACAAATTTGCATTTCTGGTCTTTCACCAAAGGATTATTATTATTAAAGATTATACTTCAAGAAGAAAAAATGTGAATGCCAAGGAAAACATTAACAAACAGTAGTGTGTAGAGAAATGGATTCGATGTCTTAAAGTTTAATTCCCTATGAATTGTTAAAATAAGGTTAATGTAAAAATTACTGTATTAAGACACTGGAAGTGTGTGTGTGTGTGTGTGTGTGTGTGTTTATGTGTGCCATTTCAGTGAGTGATTAAATCATTAAATATGGCACTGCACTCCTCCCCCCAGTTAAGAGAAATAAAATAGAGGATAACTTAGGACTGTATTATATTTAATGAGGTAATTAAAATATTAAGTACAACTGTAGCATGGATTGTAGTTTTTAAAAGAATATGCATATAGTGTGTAGTTTCTAGCCTAGCAAAAAAGAGTAAAATAAATACATATTTAATTTAAAAAATACCACCAAGTAGAAAGGATAGAAAAATTAAGATGTGAAGAAAAAGAATGCAGAATGGAAAATATTAAATAAGACAGTAGGAGTTGTCTTAAAGTATTAAGAGGCTCGAATTAATGAGAATACAGAGAACCCTGAGCCAAGTAGAGAGACTCTTGATTGTTTTCTACAAACTGAGTTACTTTTAAAAAATTGGCCATGCATGGAAAACTGCACTAAATTTGGCACACTCTTTCATGTAAACCACATTACTTGACCTAGTATAAGTAAATCAGAAATTAGTTGCAATTCTAAACAAAATATGTAAATATGTGAGTGAAATTCCTTATTTCACTCATGGGTTAAAGAGATCACCATGAAAACAACAGTTCTTTAAAAACAAATGAAAAAATGAATATATTCTGGTTGAGGGTTGTATAAATATTGCTTTATTATGGTTTTTAAGATTTAAACTTATAAGGTTTAAAAGGAATAAAAATTGAAACTACAAAAATGAAAATTAAGTACTCTAAGAAATGTAAAAGAAAGTACTTATAAATACTAAGATAATAAATTACTGGTATAATAACGGGAAGTTCAATAGACATATCAAAAGCCAGTTTTAACGTAAAATATTTCATAGCTATAAACCTCTTAAGACTTTTTTCTCTTTTTTAAAACTTTATTTTTTAAATAAATATATATATATTTCACATCATTGGGATCCCTGGGGATCACCCAGCACCTCTCCTCCCTGGCCACTCCAGTTGGTCTACTCACGCAGTTGTGTACTTTCGTTTGGTTGTCCATATATTAGTGAAACCATCTGGTTTCTGTCTTTTTCCTTCTGACTTGTTTCTGCCAATATGGTTTCTTCTAGGTATATGCATGCTGCCAAAAAATTGTCAAATTTGTCATTTTTAATTGATGCAAAATATTCCATTTTGTATATATGCCACATCTTTTTTATCCAGTCATCTGTCTTGGGACATTTCGGTTGTTTCCAGGTCCTTGCAATTATACATAGTGCTGCAGTAAACATCCGAGCACAGGTGTCCCTTTGTACCCACATTGAGGTCTCTTTTGGGTAGATTCCCAGAAGAGTAATTGCTGGGTCAAATGGTAGTTCCATTTTCAGTTTCCATTTTCATTTTCCAGTTTGAGGGTCCTCCACACTGCTTTGCATAGTGACTGGACCAGTTTACATTCCCACCAGCAGTGCAAAAGTGTTCCTTTCTTTCCACATCCACGTCAGCACTTGTTGTCTGTTTTTTGGATGTGGGCCATTCTTAATGGTGTAAGGTGGTATCTCATTGTGGTTTTGGTTTGCATTTCCCTTACTGCTAATGATGTTGATCAGTTTTTCATGTGCCTGATGGACATTTGGAGTTCCTCTTTGGAGAAATGTCTTTTTAGATCTCCCCATTTTTTAACTGGGTTTTTGCTTTGTTTTTGTTAAGTTGTATGAGTTCTTTGTGAATATTTGTTATCAGATCCTTATCACTTGTAAGGAGGGTGAAAATTTTTCCCACTTGGTTGGGATTCTTTTTGTTTTTAATTTTGTCTCTTGCTGTAAAGAAGTATTTTAGTTTGATGTAGTCCTAGCTGTTTATGTTTTCCTTCATTTTTTGGTCATCTATAGATGTAGCCAAAAATGGATTTCTGTGTAACTCATGAAGGGTTTTGCCCAGGTTTTCCTCTAATGTAGTTTATGGTTTCAGGTCTTACATACAAGTCTTTTATCCATTTTCAGTTGGTTTTTGTACATGGTGTGAGGGAGGTATCTTGGTTCATTTTTTTGCGTGTCTTTGTCAAGTTCTTCCAACACCATTTATTGAAGAAGCTGTCCTTGTTCCAATGTAAATTTTTCACTCCTTTGTCAAACATTAGTTGACTATATTTGTGTGGTTTTATTTTAGCGGATTCAGTTCTGTTCTATTGGTCTGATTGTCTGTTTTTATAGCAGTAGAAAGCTATTTTAATTGCTATGGCTTTGTAGTATAGTTTGAAGTCTGAAATAGTAATTCCTTCATTCTCTTTTTTTCTGGTCAGGAGGTTTTTCTATAATTGAAGTTTTTGTTATTCCATATGAATTTCTATAATTTTTATTCCCTCTCTTTGAAGAATGTTGTTGGAATTTTTATAGGGATTGCATGTATTTTGCAAATTTTATGTAGATTGTTTTTGGTAGGATGGCCATTTTGATGATGTTAATCCTTCCAATCCATGAGCAGGGAATGTCTTTCCATTTCCATATGTCTTCTGTCTTTTTTAGCAGCATTTTTAAGTTTTCTTTATATACATCTTTCATGCGTTTTGTCAGGATTATTCCCAGGTATTTTATTTTTTTCAGTGTGATGGTAAATGGGATGATTTTTAAAATTTCTTCTTCTGCTTGACTTTTTGTGTATAGGAAAGCTTCTGTCTTCTGTATGTTGATTTTTTAACTGGCTACTCAACTGGACTGGTTTATTGTTTCAAGAAGTTTTTCTACATAAAAAATCATATCATCTACATATAATGAGAGTTTCAGTTCTTCTTTCCCTATTTGTACTCCTTTTATGTCTTTCTCTTTTCTTATTGTGCTGGCTAGAACTTTGAGTACAATGTTGAAAAGTCGTAGAGAGAGTGGGCATCCTTGCCTGGTTCCAGATCTTAATTGGAATGATTTTAGTTTTTCCCGATTTAAGATGGAGGGTTTTTCTCAAGTTTTTTTCTATGTATGTTAGGGTTTCAGATCTGACATTGACATCTTTTATCCAATTTGAGTTTGATTTTCGTACAAGGTGTGAGGATGTTGTCTTGGTCCATTTTTTTTTGCAGGTCTTAGTCCAATTTTCCCAGCACAATTTATTATAGAGGCTATCTTTGTTCCAATATAAGATTTACCCCCTTTGTCAAAGATTAGTTGACTAAATATGTGTGATTTTGTTTCCGAGCACTCAATCATGTACCATTGGTCTGATTGTCTGGTGTTGTAACAGTACCATAATGTTTTAATTATTATGGCTTTGTAGTATAATTGAATAATTGGGCCTCAGTTCTCTCTTTCTTTTGGCAAGGAAGCTTTTTGATATTCAAGGTCTTTTTTGTTACTCCATATGAACTTCCATTAATTGTTTTTCTATCTCTTTAACGAATGTCTTTGGAATTTTTATAAGGATTGCATTGAATCTGTAGATTGCTTTTGGAAGGATGGCCATTTTGATTATGTTAATTCTTCCAATCCATGATCAGGGAATGTCTTTCCATTTCCTTATGTCTTCTATTATCTTTTAGCAACTTTTTGAAGTTTTCTTTGTATATATCTTTCATGTGTTTTGTTAGAATTATTCCTAGGTATAATTGTTTTTGTTACATTTATTCCTAGGTATAATTGTTTTTGGTGTGATGGTAAATGGGATGGCTTTTTAAATTTCTTCTACCTCTTCTTGTTTTTTTGTGTATAGGAAAGCTACCATATTCTGTTTGTTGATTTTGTATCCAGCTACCTTACTGTACTGGTTTATTATTTCAAGCAATTTTTCTGTGGATTTTTTTGGTTTATCTATATAGAGAATCATGTCATCAGCATATAATGATAGCTTCAGTTCCTCTTTAGCTATTTGTATCCCTTTTATGTCTTTCTCTTGCCTTATTGCCCTAGCTAGAACTTCCAGTACAATGTTAAAGAGTAATGGGGAGAGTGGGCATCCTTGCCTGGTTCCAGATCTTAACTGGAATGATTTTAGTTTTTCCACATTTAGGATGATGTTTGCCATAGGCTTGTCATAGATGACTTTTATTATGTTGAGGTAAGTTTCTTTAATCCCCAAATTTTCAAGAGCTTTTATCATAAATGGGTGTTGAACTTTATCAAATGCTTTCTCTGCATCTGTTGATATGTGATCATGTGGTTTTTGTTTTTCTCTTTGTTGATGTGGTGGATTATGTTAGTTGATTTCCAAATGTTAAACCATCCTGTGCCCCTGGGATAAATCCCACTTGGTCTTGGTGAATAATGCTTTTTATACATCATTGGATTCAATTTGTCAGGATTTTGTTTAAAATTTTTGAATCTGTGTTCATTAGGGAAATTGGTCTATAGTTTTCTTTCTTGGTGCTGTCCTTATTTGGTTTTGGTATGAGTGTGATGTTTGCTTCATAGAATGTGTTTGGCAGTTTTCCTTCTTTCTCAATATTTTGGAAAAGCTTTAGTAGTGCGGGTGTTATTTCATCCTGAATGTCTGGTAGAATTCATTTGTAAAGCCATCAGGTCCTGGGCTTTTGTTTTTAAGCAGAGTTTTGAAGAATTCTTCAATTTCGCTACTTGTGATTGGTTTATTTAAGTTTTGTATATCTTCCTTGTTCAATTTTGGAAAGTTGTATATCTTTCTAAGAATCTATCCATCTCATGCAGATTGTTGTATTTATTTCCATATAGTTGTTCATGGTCATCTCTTATTATCCTATGGATTTCTTTTGTATCTGTTGTAATTTCTCCTCTCTCATTGTGATCCTGTTTATTTGAATATTCTCTCTTCCACCTTTGTGAGCTTTACAAGGGGTTTATCAATTTTATTTATTTTTTGGGAACCCCTGCTGTGAGCAGGAGCTGGAGTTCCTGGTGTTTAAACTCAGTCTTAGATAGGAAATAATAAAAAGTATAACAGAAATAAATGAAGTAGAAATAAAAAGATATAAATACCAATGAAACCAAAAGTCAGTTCAGTGGAGAACTAAACATAATAGATAATCCTTTAGAGATAAAGTGAAGAAAAACAAATAGGATCATGCATGAAAGAGTAGAAATTGTCACAGACTCAACAGAAATCCAGAAGATATTTAGATATTGCCATAAACATTTAAGTACAAACAAGTTCAACAATCTACATGAGATGGACAAATTCTTAGAATTATAAAATCCCCCAAGGATGAATAAAGAAATAGAAAATTTGAACAAGACATACAAAAAAATGAACTAAGAAACATCCTTAACACCTTGTACAAAAACCAAAATCAAAATGGATGAAAGACCTGGATGTTAAGACCAGAAGCCATAATATACATAGAGGAAAACATGGGCAACACCCTCCATGAGTTACAATTCAGAAATTCATTTCTGGACACATCTCTAGCAGGTAAAGAAATGAAGGCAAACAAACAGATGGGACTACATAAAACTAAAAAGCTTCTGTACAGCAAAAGACACAACAAGAGAAAACCAAAAGAAGCCCAACCAACCTTCCCAGCCAGGTTAAGGCTGAACTGAGTGTGTTTGAACTGGGGGTGCCTTGCCAGCTGTCTTGACTGCCAGCAGCTTCCACCCCAAAGCCCAGCTTGCGCGGGCTGAGGCTCACGGCAACTGAGTCTCACCAGTGACGGAACCACAAGTCCCTCGGCCACCGCACCAGCAGCTGGGTGAGAGCTCCACGGAAGTCAGGTGAGGTCTCCTCCCTGACCGCCCCCTCAGGCAACACCTGGTTGCCAAGGAAACGGTCCTGGGACAAAGGGGCAGCTCTGCATTTTTCAACTGAAAGAAG
>PVHY01027619.1:0-16068 GCA_004024945.1 Uropsilus gracilis
GCTGCATTGTCTATTTCCTGGTCATGGAGTTCCACATTCCCCGAGGGAGACACGCACAAGAGGGGAGGCGTGCAGACTGCGGGGCGACAGGGCAAAGGCCCGAGGGGGTGGACTGCAGGTACCTGGCCGGCCAGGCTCTCTCCCTTGGCCTGCGCTCAGCCTGTAACCAGCATCCTCCCCATGGAGGTGCACGCCTGGCCCGGCGGGCGCATGCGGGCGTCAGTGGCAGCACCTGGGCCTGGAGGCGAGATGAAGGGTGGCAGCTGGCGTGACCCTGGGACGGGGGAGTGAAGGAAGCAGCGAGGAGAGAACCCCAGGAGCTGTTTCTGTACTGTTTGTTAGTCCCTAGGGAAGGTCACTCCATGGCTCCAGCCTTACTTGGCTGCTGGAAGTGATGATGAGCCCAGGGGACCGGGGTGGGGACCCCACGACAGTGTTGCCATATCGCCTTGCTCTTCAGAGGCCAACGGGCTGCATTAATTCCGCATGACCGCGAAACCACTGACCCACAGGAGGCTCTCAAAAGCTACTCTCCCTTCAGCGCAAATTCTCTTACACCGATAACGTTGTCCTCGTTTTCCACATTTTTACAGGTCAGAATATGTATACATGTATGTGTGTGTGTGTGTATGAAGAAGGAGGGGCGAGAAATGCCTCAGTTGTATCAGTCTTTTTGACTGAACAATCCAATTTACATTTTTACCTCCAACCTCTACCCATCAGTTTTGCAAATTGTAACATGACTTAAAGTGACATAGAACCTCAATTCTCGTAAGAACTTGGGTTTACAAAAAGCCCTTAAAAGTTAATTTTTCATGAATAAAATTATTCCGTGAACACAACTTAAAAGAACTATTTCTAAAAGCAATTTCAAGAACAAGCCTGTGTTTATGTAGACTAAATGTCAGTAATCCCAATTTAATATCATAAAATGCAAGAAATAGGTAACTACACAGATTCTATTTTCCAAACAAAATGAGCAAATTCATGCTTCTGGATTTGTTTTTAATAAACAACCAATTAAACTTATGCATAGTTCTCCTAAAGTGAAATTTTATGAAAATTCCAACTATAAAAGAAAGATGGTAAAGCAGTACTTACACTTGTGATAATGACATGCCATTAAAATAATGTATGCTCCTGCAATTTAAGTTCCGTTTCTGTGTTCCTTAGCTAAGTGCGCAACTAAGTTTAAAATGGGTGCCGCACAAATATAAATATCACTGGCGAGCCAAATAAAAATGTTTTCCTCGCAAATGGTACTCATTCTTCTACGTGTGCCTGGCAGTAGTTTCAGAAACGTACCTCTTCCCCTGCATATTATAAAGTTTTACATTTTTTTTAAAAAGGTGTATTTTTGAATCCCAAAGTCACTGAACAACTCTGCAGCAATCTGCAGTTTCTATTAAGTCGTTTCCTTTAGTAATGTAGCGCTGCATACAATTTGAGGCTGTGAGTGCAGTTTTTAGGATTATATTTCAAAAACATTGTCACTTCACACTCCTGCTGTTCTCTAGGAGGCTTAAGCAGAGGCTCCGTGGTAAACGCAGAGTGAGGCCTACGATAGCCACCACTGGACCACGTGAAAAGTCCACCACTCTCCCACCGAAAAGCTGCTTCCTACGACATGCTGGTGCAGGAGGGGGAGGACATGTGCCCTCCCCTCTGGGTTTGCCCCCGGGTGGCAAACCAGACAGAGCAGCAGGAGCAAATACCAGCCAAGGACCGTGGCAGTCTCACTGGCCAGGAAGATGCCAAGCTCAAAGTGGCTCCAAGGGGAGGGAAGGAGGTTGGAGGGCCTCTGGGGAGGGAACTGGACGCGCCCGGAACCCCGCAGTCCACACAGGAACTGCACAGCTGCTGGTGCTTCTGCCTGGGGCTCCACAGCCAGGCTGGCTGCCACTCCCTGGATCCAGGACGAGATACGCAGCCTCTCCCTAGCTCGCGCTCCCCCCTCCTACACGGGAGCATCCACACACTCCTCCTCGGACTCGTCAGAAAATGACCAAGGTGACACGCATAAGCCCCCGACCTCCCCAGCTGGATGCCCTCCAGGCTCTGGGCTGCCTTTCCAGGTGCCTTCCCGCTGTCCCCACCGCTGGTTCCCACAGCCTGCGGCTCACGGTCGCTGACAGACGAGGAGACCGGGTTCAAAGGTGCCTGAAACAACCCGCGCACTCACCACTCACATGCACAACACAACGAAGGACTGAGCTGGCGGCAAAGCGCCATTTGCCCCCCCAAAAATCACAACCTTGATTTTCACGCGGACAGAAGACCAGCCGATGCCCAAGAGAGCCTTCAACCCGCTGATTCACGAAGCCCCAGCAGCACTCTCCAAATCTGAGCCGAGGCTGCTGGGAGCATGGAAGTGGAGAGCCCAGCAAGATGCAGAAAAGCTGGCTCTGGCTAGGAGGGCTCGGGAGACTGAGTCAGAGCTTCGAGGGGCAGAAGAGCACGGCCAAGATGGAGAAAGAGCTCTCAGGGCTGGGAGGCAGGAGGCAATTCAGCCACCACAAAGGCTGCTGGGGCTTCGGAAAGCAGGTGCCGCACCCCCGACAGGCCCCAGGAAGGCGGCGTCTTTGCCTCTGGCTCCGCGGGGCTGGGAGTCCCACATCCATTGCTTCTGTTCCCCAGCTCTCCGCCTCCTTTCGCTGGCTGGCCTGAAAGGCAGCGGGGTTGCTGCTGCGGCTTCGTCGGACACCGGCCTGCGGTGGCCTCGTGGCCGGGACACGGTGCCCTCCCTGCCGCCTCCCGGGACGGAGCCCTCCAGATCCAGACGTGCAGACCTGATACCTGCCTGGGGCCCCGGGGCTGCTCCGGGAAGCGACGCCCTGCAGCCCAGAGGCCCACGCACGGCCAGAACAACGAAAGGCGCGGCTTGGCCTGTGGCCCCCACGACAACACCCCCGAGACTCTAAGATCCGCGCGCAGAAATCTCGGGCCCTCACCAGAGCACGGGAGCGGGATACCTGGACGGGTCTTCTCTACCTGCAAGAGGCCCAGCTGCCACCTCTCGAGCTCCCCACACAGCCCCCTGGCATGAAGGTCAGGCGTGCGCCCCATCTGGTCGCACCAGGGCCCTGAGGAAGCCCCGCTCCCCGCCAGCTTGGCAGTGTGCAGGGGGATGTTCTCTCCCTCGGAGCACGTTCTGCCAGCGAGTGCGCTCTTCTGGCTGGAAGGCCTCAGCTGCGCTGCTGCTGCTGCTGCTGCTGCTGCTGCTGCTGCTGCTGCTGCCACCAGGCACGGCCAGCCTGAGAACCAGCCCAAGCCGGCTGGGGTGAGCACAGCCTGCCCGGTGTAGGAGCCTGGCAGCAAGAACAGTGGCTGCCCACCCCTGGCCGTGGGGGGAGGTGCTTGGAACACAGTCCCTCCTCCCTCCGCCCAGGGAACCTGGCTATTGCGGACCGTGCTGGTGGCGCTCTGGGGTCTGGTAACGCAAGGACACCCAGTAGCACTCTTCGCTCACTTGCAAGCTTTGGACAGTTCTCCCCATTAGGATGAGGGCTGGCGTGGCAGGAGCATAAAGCGAAGGGGGCGGGGGCGGCTGTGCTGGGGAAGCAGCTCCCCCCACAGCCAAAGAGCACCAGGCCGGCGAGGGCACAGGCGGCGCAGACCCCTCTCGTGTGCTGCCAGACTCGGGGCTCAGCGCGACCTTCCCGGGCAGCCAGCCATCCAGCAGCGGGCCGTGCGCAATCGCAGAGGCTCGGGTCCTTGAGCTGCAAGTCCACTCCCTCGAATGATCACGGGATACATAATCCGCTGTGGACTAAGATGTGCGTCTATTTCAGAGCACTGATTACAAAGCTTATAACGCATGAGACAATTTAATTTCCCAATTTCAGTTCTTCCCAGAAGCTTCCACCAAGCGCCCAAATCCTTCCCATGTGACCCACGCCGTACCCAGCATCTTCCCTGCGGCACCTCCTGTCACACGGCGCTCTGATTTCTGACTGGCTGCTCTGTCTGCCGCACTAGGTCACCCTCTCCACAGAGCGCTGGAGCACGCACTTGCACTACATGGACAGAGCACGAGGCTGGGTGCGCAGCAGGCGCTCAGTGTTGGCTCAACAAACTGTCAAGCGGTCTGCAGGTTTGAGTCCGCTTCCTCTACTGAAATGAAAATATCATCACAAGCGTTAAGGGCATCAAAGCAGAGTGTGTATGCAACACAGTATGCAAAACGCATCCCTGTGTGCGAGTTAGGAGGTGTCAGAACCATATGCAGTATCTTGGCAAGCCGACTGCCAACAAGGGGCCGCGTGTCAGCTGCTGCTGGTGCAGAGAGGCCTCACAGTGTCACGGTCAGAGGTGCCCTCTCCGTCACCACGGATGTGTCCTGAATGCGTGACCACACCCAGCCTTTCCAGACAACAGTAAAGCTCACCCCTCATCCCGGTACGTTGCCAGCTTAAAGGGAGCGCCGAAGAATGATGACTGTTACCCTTAAGGGGGACAGAGATATTTTTTCCTAAATATGCTATTCCTTACTCCAGCACTTCTCAGAAGCTGAGAGGCCTAAGACGGAAGTGTGGGTCTTACTACAATGCAGATTCTTATGCTAAATTGAGGCTGGAGACTCTGTTTCCTAGAAGCCCCCAGATAATCCCAAAGGAGCAGGGCCCTGGGCGATGGGACCGGCAATGCCTCAGTGTGTCACAGAAGGACAATGACGTGTGGAAAGAAGGACGTGTTGAGCTCCATTTCCCTGACTTTTCGGAATCCTAAAGCACCATTCCTGATGATGACTTTTGAGAACCTTTCTGGTCAGGATTCCTGCAGATAATACAATTTAAAATGACAGAAAACAGAGATGAGAGAGCGGCCATCACCAAGATCCCAAGGAAATGGAAAGGGCATTAGAGGGCGGAGAAGATCTGGAAATCCAATGGCCGCGGATCTGATAATCCGATGAAATGGGGCAGTGTCTTGGGAGACACAATTTGCCCAAACGCACACGAGAGGAAACACGTGCTTTCAAGAGGTCTACAGCATCAATAAACTGAGGCATTACAAACCATCTAAAACAGAAAGACTGAGACCAGGGACATTCATTGGTGATTCCTACCGTGTGTCTGAGGAAATGAAACCACTTCTGTGAAGTCTTCTTCAGAGGACAGGAGCAGAAAGCAGAGGAAAGTGGAGGCCTTGCTGTGAGAGGGGAGGAGAGCAAGGGCTCCTGCTCTGCTGCTGGGGGTGCAACATGGTGCAGCCTCTTTGCAGGATGACCGGCGGCTTCCCCACAACTATGCACCTCCTGAGACTGGGTAGTGAGGCAGCCGGAAACTGTACAGGCGGAGCCTGAGAGACAGACCCGCAAGAAGAAATGAGAAGCAGGGGAAAAGGGTGGGCAAAAGAGACGGACCAAGAGAGGTGGGGAAGACGAGAATGGCAGGCTGATAGAGAGCCCATGTGGCCAGGCTGGGCGGGAAGCCCCTGGAAGGGTGAGCTGGAGGTGGCGAGGAGCCATGTTGGGAGAGTGTCCGGCAAGAGAGTGGCCAGTGTGGAGTCGGATGCCAGAATGGCAGGCCGGGAGGGACCAGGGGCTGCTGAGGATAGGCCTGGTGGATGTGACCAGATGCTGCTGAAGGCGGGCCTGGTAAAGGAAGCGCATGGAGCCGCAGCAAGGTGGCATATTGGGAAAGCTGAGTTTTCATCAGATCTGTTGGAAAAGTGTGAAGCGCCTTGGAGAAGCGGAGCAGCTCGGAATGCTGGAGAAAGCAGCAGCAAAGAGAGGACAGGAAAAGACAGGACTTTGCAGGATGCCTTGGACTTGTGTTTGGGGCATTCAGACTATACAGTGCTTGGGGTAACATAACTGGCCACTTGTGGCATTAAGGACTTTTCATGTTCCTGCCTAGTTTTCCTTGTAAATAAAACCCTGTTGTTTAAATTGCATCTGACTGGCAGCTGCCATGTGCAGGTGATGTGCACCTGATAAGAAGTTGGGCTTGGAAATAAAAGTGTCGCTTTCCCTGTGGCTTGTTGGTCGGAGGCTTCTGCCCATTTTGACCCAGTGTCGCTCTTACCATGTGATCCAACAACCACCAGGACAGCTGGGTGGTTTCTTGCAAAACTAAATAACCTCTTAAACATGTGACCCAAGAATCACCTGGCACAGGAGTTCCCACAGGAGTCGCGAACTCCTTGGCATTTACCCTCATGGCCACACAAAATCCTGCACAGGTGTTCACGGAAGGTTTATGCATAATTGCCCAAGCTTGGAAGCAAGCAAGGGGTCCTTCAGCGGGTGACTGGGTAAATCATGATGTAGCCAGGTACTGGAAATTACCCAGAGCGAAAAAGAAAGATGCTACCAAGCCAGAGACGACATGGGAGAATCTTAAACACACAATAATAAGTGAAGCAGCCAGTTGGAAATGGCGTACACTACATGATTCAGATGGCACGGCCTTCTGGAAAAGGCACAGAAGCATTTCCGTGAATTAAAAGGCCAGGCTGCTGGGGACGGGGCTGGAAGCTGGGTAAGATGGGCACAAAGAACTCTTACGCAGTGAAATGAATCCTGTGCTAAAAAAATAATGATAAGCCTAGGACCTTACAATGACGGATATTTTAATCACGCAGTTTCCCAGACCCGCAGCATGTCCAGTGACAGACATTGACCCTGCGTAAGCCAGGAGCTTTGCAGGGTTGACGTGCCTATCTGGGCTCCCCACCTGCACAGCTAGTGCAGCTGACGGGTATGTTGATGGGGGAGGCAGGGACGGGGGGTGGGGGGGAGGGATGGAGCATATGGAAATTCTGTGTTTTCTCCCTCAGTTTTGCGATATACCTAAAATCACGTGAGTCTCACGGACTGCCCTGCAGAGTCCCAGTAAGCATTGTGGGAAGAACACCTGACTTTCCAGGAGGTGAGTACTGATGCCTCGGACATGTGCAATCTGCCAAGTACAAAATGTGAGGAAATCACCTGGACGGCTCTGTGGGGTGTCAGATCAGGCTGCCCCAACTGGGCCATAGCAGCATACTGATTACTCTGAATTAAAGAAATAGTCAGTGAATAAATAAAACCCTGAACGTCCCCTTTTCCTGAAAAACAAGTTTTCTGACCCTGCTCCCGATTCCTCCTAAAATCAGGAACTAGATCGATCCCCACATGAAATGCAGCCTCCCTGCACAGAGGACGAGACATCCTCTCACCAGAGAAGGGGGCAGCATGAGCAAGTGACCTCGGAGGTAAGGTCCCCCGAAATGTCCTTGCATCTTCCAGTCCCTACTATGGTTCCCAGAATCCAGCGGTCACTCAGCGGTTGACCGATTTACAATAATAAATAGAGAAAAAGGAAAAATCTGATTCAGGTTTTTCAATGTGTAAAGGCAAGCAGAAAGCAAATTTAAAATGCAGTGCCATTTCAGCTAGAAAACAAAAGGACCACAGGCTCATTTCGGCTTATTTTACAAACACAGTTTTAACAATCCGTTGACGGGCATCGGATGTGGCTGAGGGAAGGTGCGTGGAGCTCGTTCAGAGAGCTACTAACACCAAGGACTTCTATGTTCTTCTACGGTCACTTCGGTTATGAAGAAACTGCAAGAGAGGTTTCCTTTCTTTCAAAGAAAAATAAAGCTGCCTCAACATAACAGCAGCATCTGAGCCAAAGCCACCACCTTAAACATGACTAAGACAAAACTGGAAGCTTCAATTGTCTGCAAGTCATAAAAACAGAAGAAACTATCCCCCGTGATAAATGAACAGCACCAAAGACAATGTGTGATAAAGACACGGGAAAACTCTCAGATTGAATCCATTTGTTTGAGCATCTGTTTGCCACCTACAAAGAATAAATCTTTCTGATGGATTTAACAGAGAAAAAAGATCATAAAATTCTTCGGATGGGAAGTTAATGCACAAACACACCTCATTTTCCTAGAAAACTTCCAAAGACATCTGGTGCTAATGTATCAAACTCCACAGACTCTTTGCTTTTGCTGTGATCAAGCCGTATCACTTCAGCACTGGAAAGATTAGCATTTACTCCGCAGCTTCACCTGATATTTTCAACTGTTTCATCTTAAAGGAAAACCATTATTTCCGATAACGCTGCAAAGGAGCAATTTACAAGTTTTTTTAAGAATTAAATTATTTTTAGCCTCACTTTACAAGCTTCAGTTTCTACAGGCCTGTAGCTATTAAAATGCTAATATGGGAAGATAGGGGAGGGGAGGCCAGAGCCTCAAAGCATTTAAAACACAGGAGATTGATTCTGTAGATGAGGTGGGGGAGAGGGCTAGGGAAGCTACTGAGATCTTACTTAAGGCAAGAGAAGCAATTCAGCCATCAACCACCAGGAGAAACCAAACATCTGCCATCAGATAGAGCGAAACTCAGTAAAAGAACAAGAGAAATCAAAGCAAGTCTGAAAATCAAGTAAAATGCATGGAAAAGTAAGCATGCACTCAATGCGGGAGTGTAAGCTGCAGTCGCGATGGAGGGATGGGAGCTCTCTCTGCCCCGCCAGGAAGCCGTTCCTCTCTCCTTAGTCGGCCCTGGAGGTTTAACACCCTTGTTTTCTCCATTCCAGGGAAAAGAGCACCAAGAGGCAGGTAACACCGAGCTGCCGGCCGCCAGGTAAGGGTGGGAGCAGGCTGGAGTCTTACCCACGTCCCTTCCATGCCCTGTGACTACAGATGACAGCCCTGTCCTCTGCCCAAGAGCAGGACGGGGGTCCTCCAGATGCCAGCCTCTGCCCTCCTCAATCTGTCGACAACTTAAGCCACTTTCCTTTTCCTCATGCTGCTTCGTTTAGGCGGCCAAGGGGAGCTGAGACAGGCACTGGGTATCAGCAGCCGGGGACAGTCCAGCACTGAGGGCCCAGGCTGGACTTCCAGCCGGGTCCCTCGAACCAGGAGGGACTTCCCACTTGGCGACCCTGAGGCCCCAACCTCGAAATGCACTGCTCCGCCTCCACACGTGGCTCGCCTGGACGACAGAAGAATCACAACCCGCGGGCAGCGGGAGCAGCGAAGGCTTCCTGACCATCCCGCGGAGACACGAACGTTGGTTTCAAGAAAAAGACGCAGTTTCCCAAGTTTCCACGCCAGCGTGGGGAAACACAGAGCCACAGCCTGCTTAGTCCCAGCTCCTGCTCCCGCCTCCGGGGGGCTCCCTTTAGCACAGCGCCCCCAGCCCAGGACGGGAAGGCCAGCCCTGAGCCAGACATCACGTGGCCGCTCCTGGCTGGTACAAATGAAAACAAAGTCTCTGACAAGGCAGCACAAGGACAGAGTGGAAACGGAGTCTGAGCTGGGACGTGCTGGCGAAGATACCGCACCTGCCTCAGGAGACGGATCATTTACCACTGCCTTCAGGCCTGATCCTGATCCACGTTCAAATGCTAACACTGCAGACAGACAACGTACATGGCTAAGATGAAGCTCACCGGCGCTGCCACTTTGATGAGGTGATGAAGACTTCAAACTACACATGAAATCATGTGTCTGTTGCGTGATCTCTTCACAGTAGGTCTGAGGATGTTGATTTCTCTACAGCATCTACGGGGGGTGTAGGCCTCAAGAGACACTCTGGAAGCGTTGGATGAAGAGAGAAAACTGCTCATGTAAATATAAAAAGCCACTAAATAAGGTCACAATTGACCTTTTTTGAGCCAAAGACCAGCTAAGTTTTCTTAGAAGGACATTAAAACCTCCCTTATTTGGTAGTCGGGAGAATTCTGAAGTCAACTGGAAAGGAAACTGACATATAGCCTAGCTTGCTGGGGGAAGGGGGAAGGAATCCCCTCAAAATCCTAGGTTGAAGTCCTTACATCCAGTACCTTCGAGTGATACTTGGTTGAGAGGCTGGGCTCAGAAACAGAAAATGAGGCCACACGGGAGTCCTTCGGAGGGAGACTAGAAAACAGACACACGCAGGCCAACGAGCAGCGTGAGGACCAAGTCACCTGCAAGCCGAGAGAGGCCTCGGGAGAAACCGAAGCTGCTGTACCTTGACCTTGGACCTCGAGCCTAACAACGGTGAGAAAACAGTTGTCCAGGTTGAAGTCATCCGTCTGCAGGTCCTTTGCCGTGGCAGCCCCCCTCCGCCCCCACATTGACACAGGGTGCCAGACACTGACAAGTGCCCAATAACTAGGTGGGATCTTGGGTTTTGCACGGCAGCTCTGTGTCTAAGTCACACAGCCACGTGTGCAGCAGCCAGGGGTCGGCAGTGGCGACTGTGCGAGAGAGCCTAGATCTGGAGGAGACCTCATCTAACAAGAGAGCTGACTTGGCCGAGAGAGGAGACAAGAGACGGATCACCACTACCCACCACGCACTTCTCTTATCTGGTTTACGGGACCTAAGAACGGTTCAAATGCCCCCTTACTACAACTTGCTGAGTGCAGACTCAAGGCAGGAGTGAAGAGTTCAGGACTACGTGTGGTAGAGAAATGTCACCACCGGGTTTCCGGAGAGTTCTGTCAGTTGCTGTGGAACGCAGGGAGACACCAATGCAGCCAGCGTACCTGCGCCGCTACACAGCGGCGTCAGAATGCTTGGGGATGAACAGCCCAGGGACCCCCAAATCAGCAGCAGTAAATGGGGAAACACTGATACCCCCCTTCAGTTATTATGCCTTTTGTTACCTTAATCAGACATTTTCGATGGAAACTGTCAGAAATACAAAGGGCGATATGAGTATTAGAATAAACAAATACCCCTGGATTTATTACCTATTATTGACCTTGAGGCATCAAAAAACTATGTCCGCTCAAGTTTCATGCAATAATACAGCTCAACAAGTATGGAAGGAAAATACAGAGTTCACCAAACAGTTCTGCTAGATTTGCCCCCAGACTCTCTCACTTAGCAGAACTGAATATATTCACTACTGTTAAAATGTCTCCTTTGAGAATGAGAAATCAATGTGGGGATTTCAAAAATTAAAATGGGGGATTAAAATTACAGGATATTGAAGTTCATCCGGTGGAAAGTATTTTACATTTGCATAGAATTCTACTTGTGTACTTTTTATACTTTACAAAACCTCAAATCTGCCCAAGGATTTCAAATTTGGATATACTCATACTTTACAAAGACAACAGGACTCAGGAAATAAAGTGACAAGTCCAAGGTCACGTAACTTGTGAAGAAGATCACGACCACATAACATTCCAGGCTCACACGTTTCCTCTAGTACTTTCCCTGGGAAGCACTAGAAGCATTCTTAACACACAATGTCCTGCAATGCTAGTTTCAGCCAAAATATGTCACTGACGTAAACAGATAATAAACATATAACTCAAAAGTGAACGTTCAGTCCAGAATACCCCCCCAGAACATCATGGTCAAAGGTATCTTTCAAAAACCTAAATGTAGATATAATCTTTTGACAAAGAAATGTAGAGTGACAGGTAAGACATTCCGGCATAAAATTTATGATCAAATTATGTGAGTGAGGCTTTATTATATATTGGTTTAAGTGAATGTTTCAGATCAATTTGCTTTATTTTTTATTCTACTGAGTCTATCCAAATTGATGTAAAAAAGCTTTATTTCAAGTATCCATGTTCATTGTTACAAAGGAGGGTTTGAAATGTGAGGAACAGCAGACTCAGAAAGATGGCACCACATGCAGAGGTGGTCTCACCATGGAATAATTGTTTGAATGGAAAAACTAAAATATGGCTGGGTAAAATACACTGTGAAATCTGATATGGAAAAGTGAACGGCTATGGATTGAATAAAACAGCTCATACAATCCTCATTCTAGTTTGAATGTTATGTTTACTGTTATGTTTACACAGAGCAAATATTTGAAGAAAATACACAAACACAAATGTATATATTCATGGAAATGAGCATGGTCATCTGACAGGTCAGAACGTGGCACTTTTATTTCATTTTTGTTTATCTATTGCTTTAATCTGTTTATAATGTGCATTCATTGTCATTTAAAAAAATTAAAATTCAGCAATTTTTATTTAATCAGATATTAAAGCCTCTGTTTGTTCCGTATCATAAGTTGGGAAATACACACATGCAAAATAATAATTCTGAGGATGGTTTGAGCCTTTGCTTTTGAGGTAGAAAGTTAGAAAGTGAGTTAATACTCATATTTTAGTTACTTAAAAGTATTTAAAATAAATCCACTTTAAGTTCCAAATGCACAAACGTCTAGGTAGAGCGCTTCATAGTAAAAATGATTAGACACAACACAGAACAAAAAAAAGTTCAGTTTTATAAGAACTTTTTTCCAAAGATAACCTATATTTACAGTTTAAAATAGCAATCTTAGGCCCTTGTTTAATATCATTCTTTATTCATTAAAAAAATACTTTGAGAGAAAAATGTTGGCATTCTTACTGTATACATCCATGTTAAATATTTTACGAATATTCTGTAATCTTCACAACTCTCTTTGGAAAGGGGCCTATTCATGGATGAGGAAACTCCAGACTTAAAGATCACCTCATCACATTCTGCTGCACACCCTTAACGAATGCAAAGCCAAGTCAATTACATTTCAATGAAAAAAAACACCTACAAACTGATTTTGAAACACGTCAGTGGGAAAAGTAGGGAGACAAACATTTCGCAGATGACATGCAAAAGAGCAAAGACGTCCAAGGGTCTCATTCTGCCTCAAGGGAAACGCCTGCTCAAGGCCCAGATTCCACTAAACAGCTCAGACTTAAGAACAATTCTAAGAATGAGGAAAGAGGGTGGGTGGTAAATTCAGCCTGAGCTAAGTGATGGAGCCGCAACAGGTGCGCGGGGAAGTCAGCAGCGGGCAGGTGAGCGGGACTTGGGCAGAGCGGTGATGATAAATTCTTCTGGAAAGGAAGTTCGGGTTCAGATCCCGGCAAGGTCAATAAGGACTTTAGCTGTGTCTGAAAAACAGAGGCAAAAGAGGCCTAAACAGGAAGGGTGCTTTTACTTTGCTGCTAACTCCAGCTGTGGACCGGCAAGAGAAAATGTATCACTACAGGGTGTGTAGAGGGAAACTGGAGCCTTTGGCTTTTAGAGAGGAAAAAAGAGAGAGAGAAAGGAAAGGAACAGAGACTGAGAGAGAGACTTTGGGGAAGAGGAGAGACATGAGAATGGCAGGTGGGTAAAGAGTGACCATGCTGGACACAAGCCCCCTGGAAGAGTGAGCTGGAGGTGGCAAGGAGCCAGGGTGGCTGGCAGGATAGTGGCCAATGTGGAGAGTGTGGTACCGCAGCAAGGTGGCAGAGCCAGCTGCTCCCTGGAGATGGCCAGGGATTTGGAAAGCTGATTTGCGCATCAGCAATTGTGGAAGAAGTTTGAAGAGCCTTGGAGAAAGTGAGCAGCTCCAAACACTGTGGAAGAAGCAAAGAGAAGACGCTGGAGAAAGACTGGCCATTGCAGGGACTGCCTCAGGTTTGGAGGGGCAAAGGGGCACCATCACGGATATGTGTCTTTGGGACCTTTGGGAATAAAAATGGTGACTGGGGTAAGATAACTGCACCTGTGGCTTTGAGGACTTTCTGTTTTCCCTGTTGAATTCCCTTGTTCATAATCCCTGTTGGTAAACTGCATTTGACTGGCAACTGCCATGCACGGATGGTAGGAACCTTAGGGAACCTGGGTGGCAGAAGCCGCATCTGAAACGTGGCTTGTTGGTTGCAACAGTTTGGAGAACGTGCTGGCAAGGGGAGGCGAGGGCTTACTGTAGATAGATGGTCAGCAAACAGAACTGTGAGAGGGATGACCATTTACTTGCGTTTCGGGGTCCTGAAAGGCTGCCCTGGAGAGAACGTTCCAATGGAGCAGACACTTTCACAAGCATTTGAGCTCCCAACCTGTGTGGGAGCTGACTCAACTCTGCACAAGCTTCCAACACACCTCAGCTCCAATTTCCAACTAGTCACACCTCTAGGTGAACTCGTTCCAGGTCAAATACAGTCCTGACCCTTCACTCGGGGAGAGCCTGTCACCTGCAGTGCTCCTCTGCTTCGCCCACATTTCTCGCAACTTCAATCCAGTGCTTTCTCAGGTCCAAGCGATACGTGTCTGTGCCACTATTTCTTTGCCAGCTCCAAACGGCTCTCGCCTCCTTCCTCTGAGTCCCTGCGTGGTTTCTATGGGCCTCTATAATTCCGAGTTGACTGACTACAGTCCACCTTGTCTGGTTTTCCACTCCCCTGCAGGCTCACTGAGAAGGGACCACACTTTACGCCCCAGAGCACCCAGTGTCGGGTTATACACTAGCTGGCAGCTGCTCTTGCGAAGACGTACCTTGACCCAGCAGCTTCATTTCTAGAAATTACTGTTGAAATTTAAATATACCCGCCCCCCCCCCCAAAAAAAAACCATGATCAAAGAAATGCTTTGTAACCGTAAGAAAAGATGCCAACTCAGTGATTGTTTTGAGAGGAACTGCAGCCAATTCACATTCGAGGTTAAATGGTGTTTTTCTTTTAAGAAGCACTTCCTTGAGTTACAAAAGCTTTCTTTGAGCTGGTGACCCCAGAGCTAGCTGGTCCACTTAGTCATTAATTGAAGACAACTAGCTTGTTCCGGTTACGGTTACCCTAAATCCCGTAAGTACCTAAGTACCGCGCAGATCATGTTACCCAGAAATTCACAAGTTATGCACAGAAAAGGACCTGACTGATGGAGAGGCTCCCTCTAGTGTAAGGGTAACCTCAAAGGGTCACTAAGTCACTGTCACAGGCCGGGCCCTGCACAGGGCCCTCAAAACACACTGCTCTGTTCTCAAAGATCTTCAATTCACCTGCAGCCCCCCCCACCGCACCCCTTGCTCCCAGCCAACGCTTGCGATCACAGTTCAGTACTCTCCACACTTCTGCTCTCAGAGCAAGAGCAAGCACTAAGCCAGAGAATTCCCAAAGGAAGGATTCTGTCTGGGTGGACTGTGCTTCCTACAGTATACCAGTTCATGGCCTCCCCGCACATCCTGCTCCAGCACCACCTGACAAGAAACTTGCATAAGAGTCCAAGGATCTCACAAAGTCCTTGGTTAAAACAGACTCAAGAGTCTGTTCCTGCTACGGTCTGTTGCCCCAACACTTTTCCAGCAGCGTTGACGGAGATCCAACTACCTGCTTGCTTTCCTCTTTAGTTTACTAAATGTGTATTGTTTTTATTAATTTATATACGAAGAAACAAGGGTGGAGGAAAACTGAGTGGCGTAGCTGGAATGTTCATACAGCTCAGATTTAAACCCGGAGGATCCCCCCCACTTCTCAAACTAATTTTTATGCAGCACTCGCAAGCACTGCAATCACTTCTAGTATTTACCAGAAGTATTTCTGAGTATTTCTACACTTTAAAAAAGACACTTTTAGCAGCAAATACGAAAATCTTCCTTCCGGTCAGAGTGCCGCGCTGGAAGAGTTAGTCACCTAGGTCAAGTGTTGACTCTTGGAAATGGGGGTCCTGCTGTTTGGCGAGCTGAGACCTATGACCTTTAGCTTAGAACATGTCTGCGGGTGTCTTCCTCAAGGACACCCGGGTTCAACTTCTAGTTCGGTCGTTATCTAGTTCTCTTAGCTGTAAGATAATCTAAGTTTAGGACAACAACTTGGCCATGACCTGAGAATCAGAGGGTTCACAGCCCCACCCCGCAAACTATGGATTCTTTTACTATCAACCCTCCCAGGATACGGAAGACCCAACAAGTTCAAATCCAACTCGATACCCTCAACGACACCCTCCCCACCCCCATCGGTGTGCTTGTGAGCACACGAAAGCACGTTCATCCACATTTCAGGCCTGTGTGTGTGTCCAGGTGGACACGGACCCACGGGGAGCGCTGCACAACAGAAACAAAAACTGGTAGCGGAAAAGGAGTATTTATTGTAATTTCCGAAGCACCGCACAGTTCTATTTCCAAGGGAATCACACCTGAAACCAGGAAGTCCCCTAAACCCCCTGGTGGGTGCCCTCCCTTGCAGATTCTCTCTGCAGCCGCTCATCCTGCATTGGGCCAACTGGCCTCGGGTCAAAGTGCACCGGGGTGCAGCACGTTAGACCGGGGGTGGGGGGGTAGGTGGCCTTCGGAGGCCGTTCAGGGGCCGTTCTGAGGGCCAGTTGGGGGTTGGGCGTTCGAGGACCGTT
>PVHY01027620.1:0-16047 GCA_004024945.1 Uropsilus gracilis
TCCTGCTTTTTTTTGGCATTTTTATCTGGCTTGGGGTTCTCCCACCACCTTCCACCACATCACCCATGAACCATCATCTTGATCTTTTGTGCTCCTTCCACCCCCAATTCCACCTCCCCCCATACTCTGTGATTCAGTTCTGCTGAAAGTTAGTTTTAAATTTTTCTTGTCTGTTTTCCCTTATATAAGTGAGACCATCTAGTATTTCTCTTTTTCTTTTTGGCTTATTTCTGCCAGCATGATTCCTTTAGCTCCATCCACGTTTCCACAAAAGATGTGTTTGTCTTTTTTGACTGATGAATAATATTCCACTGTGTACATATGCCACAGCTTTCTGTACCATTAGTCTGTTTGGGGGACATTGGTTGTTTCCATACCCTGTCTTTGTAAATAATGCTGCAATAAACATCCAAGTATAGGTGTCTTTATGAATTAGAGTTTTTGTCAACTTTGGGTAGATGCCTATAACTGGGATTGCTGGATCAAATGGTAGTTCCATTTCTAGTGGTTTAAAGGTCCTCCACGCAGCTTTCCATAGTGGATGGACCAGTTTGCATTCCCACCAGCAGTGTGAAAGTATTTCATGCCTTCTTCCATTTAATTTTTCCCTCAGGTAAAAAGTAAAGGTAAGTGCATTTTTGTGGCAGCTTCATAAATCTGTTTCAGTTAAACCATGGAAAATTAGTTTTCTTTTTCTTTTTTTAATGGATTCCTAAGAAAAAGTTAATTATATAATATGAAATTATTGGAGTAATACCTTTCAAGTTCATAACTTGAACTTGTTTATATTTGGCAAAAATAAAATTATGGGCTTAAACTATTATAAACATGTTATTATGTAAAGTCAAGTAAGTCTTCATATGAGTGTTGTAAACCAAACATATTTCTTTTTACAAATCAATACAGAGATTATATATTGAGCCTTTTTCCCCTGTCTACTTTCCCTCTACTGGAACTTTCTGTTTTAGAGCTGGTTTTCTTGTTTTGCTCTTCAATGGAATTGAAAATGATTGTGTGATTTTCATATCATATCTGTGTTTTCTTCTGTTATCCTGAAAAACGAAGCAAGTAAAAGAATTACATGACTTGAGCAGGAGTTTAAACAGTTGCTTATAGCAGTGATTAGTTGTCTACCCAGTTAAAATCACCAGAAATTTATTTGATTAAATAGTGTTATCTGTTATATATTTTGATTGCTTCCTGTGTTTCAGAGAGTACTAGGTGTTAGGGAATATAGTGTCAAAAACCGGACATGATTCTTGTCCTACTGGAATATACCATATAAAATATAGTCATTAAATAATCATACATAAATATGGAATTAGAAATTGTGACATGTGCCCTAATGGAAAAATATAAGGCAAAATATAAGGGTGTTATAAGGGATGTAATGGAAAGTTTAAGTTTCCTTTTTTGAAAGCAGTGAACTGATTACTTGAATAGTAGAAGTAGGGTGAGAAACATTTACGTGGAGAACATGATTTGAAGTTTCTAAAGTGGAACAATCTTTGGCAAAATCAGCAAGATTTGCTGAATTGTATTTGCAGGGAATTGTGGATTGGAAAGAGCTATGGAAAGGTTGGCAAGGACTGTCTCCAGACCTTTGTTAAGGGGATTTTCAAAATTATTCTCAGCAAGGAATTACCTGGGGAGTGGGGTGTATTAACTGTTTTTACAATTTTTGAGCATTACTTTGTAATGAGAATAGATAAGAGGTGGGACTAGGTTGGAAATTTGTAGTAACAAAGACGGTAGAGAAGTGAATGGATTTGAGATTTCTTTATAAGTAGAATCTGTAGGGTCAGATAAGGAGTGGTACACTATGAAGAAAGTCACCAGATTTTCTACTTTAAAAAGCATTTCCTCTGATGAGATAATCTACTTCTTGAAGATCGGAATGCTCATTTTATTTAAATGTCTTTTACTCTAGCCGTGTAGGACGCTCCAAACAAGCAGCTACTAAAGAAAATGACTCAAGTGAAGAAATAGATGTATTTCAAGGTAGCTCACCTGTCAATGATGATATTCCACAGGAAGAAACAGAGGAAGAGGAAGTTTCTACAGTTAATGTATGTGTTTATTAAAGTTCCATGAAATACCATTGATAAATATTTCACTAGTTTAGCACTTGCTATTTAATCCTTAAATTTTTCTTCATTAGTTTGTACTGTTGTTTCATCTACTGACTTGAATAATAGTGAAAACATTCTTTATGGGAACCTGAAGCTAAGTGAGAATTATAAATGTGACCTAGTGAAAATGCAAATATCAAGTTTTTATTGGAAGAACAAAGAGCAGTTTAACATTGACGTGACACTCTAAGCATTTAACTTATACCTTGATTTTTTTAGAGCATGTATCTGTTAAATATACTATTTATACTTCATACCTTTTGGTTTGAGTTTCAGAGTAGAAACTAGAAGTTAATCATACAGAATGAAATCATGTCTTTAAAATCAGCCTTTGGAATTCATAAAATTTGTAATAGACTCTTATAAAGTAGAAATGTGAAACTTCCTGTGAATTTTTTTTAAGATAAAGAATGGTTTTGCCATTTAATACATCTCAGGTATTTCTCTTTGAAAGTATTTTAATTAATACGTCTATAAGAGCTGTTCTCTTATACTAATGCTGAATCTTTGGTAAGAGTACTCAACATCTTTGAGAAACCTGTGTTCTATAATCAAGATCTAAAAGTGATCTCTGTCTGTCCTATTTAATGTAATCTCTGCTATTTGGAGAGTTTGGACCACAGGAAAAAAAAATGCTAAATTGTGTCCGCAAACTAATTGGGCAAACATTATTTCTAAAGGGATTTCTCTTTTTAGGATATAAAAATAAAGCTGAAGTAATTATGTCTGTAGCAATTGATATCTTCAAGAAAGAAAAACTAAAGCATAATTTAAACATTTATTTTTTTGTATTTCTCTTGTTAATATTGATCTTATTTTGAACTAAATTTTTATGCTTTTTTAGTGTTTACCAGTAAATAGTAACATGTCTGCACTTCGAATTATTACATATATTCACATTATTAGGATTCAAACTCACTTTCCCAAAGAAATATATGTAAGCCTAAGTTCATAGGTATCAAATATTTCCTTTTACAACAGACACGTAAGTAAAAGGGGTATTTGTATTTTCTGTTTTGCTGTCAACACTGACTTCTGCTCATATCTCTTTAAACTTATGACAACAGATGTAAAATAGTTTCTGCTTTTGCTATACTAGGAAAGGTGATTATGAGTATTCAAATGGTATATTAAGCTAAATATGAGATGCCAGTGTAGGAAGTTAAAGTGAGAAAGGTTTTCGGCAGGGTTGAGGGTAGGGCAGAAAAGAAAACATGGAACTAATAAGAATAGTAATTGGCACTTGCCAATTACTATTGAGTAAATTACTATTGAGTAATTACAGTAATTACTCTTTATAATAGTTGTATGCCCTTTTTTATTAATAATCTGGTGATTTTTCTTTTCAGGTACGGCGGAGAAGTTCTAAAAGAGAAAGGCGATGAACAAAATATAATTAATAACTTTCCGTGTGAAAGCTTTGAAAAAAATCATTTGTCAAGCTGGAGGCTAAATAAAGCCTTTGCTGCACAAAATGGGACTGCTGAAGAGTGGACAGTTGGACATTACTTTGATGACCTCATGTGTTTGTGGTCATACACTTTAGCCATACACATGGTGATAAGATTGACTATGGAGTCTCGTGAAAATGTAATGTGTGATGGCTATGTAGACATAAATTAAAGAAGAAACCTGTAAATATACCCCCCCCTTTTTTTTAATTAATGTTTCTGACTTCTGAAGTGCTTGTATAGCTTTTATCTGCGGCTTTAAACTGACAGTATCCTGTTTATTGGATCTATTGATTTGAAAAGAGTTTGTTAGAATAGATCGTAAGCAGTAATCTGTCAGTGTTTGTATTTGTATTCTCTGCAGTTTTACTGTGAAAAAAATTTTTCAACAAATGGTGTCATTTTCTTGATGTCGCTTTTTGTTGGAGAGTTTAAATGGTCTTTTCCCCTTGTGTATCTTACATAGTGTTTACTCCTGGGCTCCCATAACCTTCAGAGGTGCTAATTTGTCTGCCATTACACCTGAATAATGCCTCTGATGGGAGGACTCCTTGCAAATTGTGAAATAGTCCTGAAGTTGTTTGATTATTTTACACCTCAGTATTGGTTCCAGAATTTTCTGGCCTTTCATGGCAATGAAAATTTTAAGAAGAGAGAGATTTAAAATATTTTAATTTTAAAGAGTGTGTTATAAAATAATGTACTGAATTCTTTATCTCATTTTATTATCCTTTTCAGTTTTTATTAATCTACTGTATCAATAAAATTCTGTAATTTGAATTAGATTTTAATAGTCTAGAATGTTATTGTGTATAGATATTTCCTCTCGGACAATATGTTCAGAAAATGCAAATTATTACACTATAATATAAAACCTGATATATACACATTAGAAAATTTGCAGTTCACCATAACAGTGTAAAGTTAATCAGAAAAAAAAATTTTATTGATGCAGTGTGTCTTTATAAAGCTGTTCTTGAAAGCAAGTGTTTTGTATTTTATAGTGAGTTGCATGTTAATGGAAAAATTGCTGAAAATGGGATGTGTTCTTTTTTGTAAATTCATATTTAGCCCATAGTTATATGATAGATTACCCCATAACATAGTTTTTCATCAAGAATTTATTATTGTACTTTATTTTGGAGCCAAAAAAAATTTTTTTTGGGGGGTGAGGGGAGGGTGGGGATTATATATCCAACTATATGAGCTACTGTAGGTATTGCAATCTTATGAACTTTGAGTGAAATTCCACTTTGTCCATTTTGGAAGGAATGGAAATTTATTTGGATTTAGACCACATCACTTTTTCCTCGTTATTATAATCTGCAAAATATAGAAACAAATTACTTAAGACTATCTTGATACAGTTTTATAAACTGTGTTTTGAACCAAAACATATAAATACTTCAATGCTTACCTAAATTCACTTTAGTATTTCAGGTGCTGTTCTTTTTTTCATGTCTTTAACATCATAAAAATAATCATACTCTAACTTATTAAATTTATCACATTGAATAATGGAGCGTTTTCATATAATACACCATTATGTTTAAGGTATATTCCAAGATTGGTTATAATAGATGGGGAATATAATAAAGAAACTGCTATTTTGGAAAATGACATTTAACTATTTTCCAGTGTATATTGCAATTGATGTGATTATTTTTCTTTTGAAGATATCTTCATGTTTACGAAACAGCTTTTTACTTTCTAAAAATGTTGTGAATTGTATCCTAGTCTCTCAATATTTAACTATTCTTCATTTACAACCATGTGACACCAGTGATTGTGGGAGGCTGCTAAATATCAAGGCAGCTAATGTTGGACCAAGATAATTGGTTCTTAAACGTTGCATTAGCTCTGTCTCCCATACATGCTTATTTCTATGTCAACAGTACGAAGGCATGTTTTTAAATCTATAAAATAAAGAATAAAGGATAGCTTTGTATTTTTGTCATTGGCAAAATTGCACCAGAAATGTTTATGAGAGTATATCTTTAAGACCATTTTATAAAACATAAAAATATGATTGTGGAGGATTTTTATTTGCATGATCATAGTTAACCAAATCTCATTGCACATTTATGCTATACAACAGTTCACAAAAACTGTTCATTGTAGATTTTGTTCAATGCCAATATGCCAATGAGTTTGTGATTTTACAACTTGTCTGTTCACTTTTTGGGACGATTATGATGTAAATTTTCCATTTTTCTGTAGAAAAATAGGTGCAATAATGATCAGAGTTTCAATGTTCTTAGTCTTCATCTTGGAGGAATACCTTATGTTTAAACCTAACATTTCATGTACTAATATTTGGAGAGCCACATACTATAACTAAAGTAAAATTAAGTATGTATAAAACATTAATTGCTAACAATGGTTAGCACATTCTTCAGTGATAATGTTCATTTTGAAAATATGTACTGTATAAAATTAAGAAAATATTTAACTCACTGTAACAAGTTCCATTATGAAAATTTTGATTCTTCAGTGAGATTATCTTGCTGCACTCTGTAGCAAATATGTTTAATCTACATTATAATAAAAGTTCTTGCTGCAGTGCAACAGGAAGCTATTTCAGTGATCTCCACTGTATATGTAAATTACACATGTGGCTGTAAAACTTGTTTTAGGTATTAAATGTTACATTACTTTCTGTATCTTCTTATTACAACTTGTAAGTTTGATTTTTAAGATTTTCTTTTGCCCACTAGAAGATTATCGGGAATTAAAAATTTTGTTTAACTAGGCACATCTCCCTTACCACATAGTATTATGTCATCATAATAAACAGTTGCTATTTAGATAACCAATTTTCAGAAACATTTTTGGATTTTTCTGTGAAGTTGAATAAACATGAAAGCCAATATAATTGTTTATTTTATTTATGTGAATCAATACATGTACTGAAATATGTTCACTAAGTGAAGGCACAATTGAATGACTTTTTGATCTGGAGCTTTTGTTCCTGAGGTGGAAATGCATTTTATAGTAACATTTTTCAGACTTTTTGTTTAAACTTGTCATACAAAATTTTGGTTAACAAAGATTGATTACTGTTTAAGTTAGTGGATTGCATAATTGAAATAAACATATATAGTAGAATTTCAGAAATAAGCCATAAGAAAATAAGTTGTCAGTGGCTGTTTTACTCATTTCTTTAGCAAATATGTGCTGAGTGCCTATTATGTGCTGGTCAACTTATGGAGGGTAAAGTATCATAAGATGGAATAAGTCACTGTCATTATATAGTCTATATGAAATTGGGAAAATAAGGAAACAATAATTAGATATATTCTCATAGTGTCAGATTATGAGAGGTAAAAAGTGCAGTGACTAGGGGAAAAAAGCAGAACAGCAGAAATAAGTAGAGGAGAATATCTTTTATGTACTTTAAAGCTACATTACTCCATATGTAGTATCTTTGATGAAGTAACCATTTTATAATTACAAAATATCACTTAACATCTTTGAATAATTCACACCTGGTTGTGATACTAACATTGCATACCAGTTTTTTTAAACTCTTTATTGAATGACAGCCTTTTTTTGTCCTTTTGTTTTTCACTTCTTTGTGTTTGTATATTTAAAGTGAATGTTATGTAAATATGTGTTGGTGGCATCCTTTTTTTTTTTTTTTAAACACTGTCTGAAGGAACATGTTCATTCTTTTTATGTACAGAAGACACAACAGTATACACTTTAGCCCAAGTTAGTGGTGAATTCTTTTGCCTGTGCCTTTTTCACCTTGGCAGTGCAAGCCACAGAATTTTGGCCCAGAATGTTGCTTTCCCAGTAACTACAGATCATATTGCTGCTGTCATCATAATTGATACTGCGACCCTCTCCCATCTTAGCCAGTTAACAGTTAACTGTTTTCAGTTAACCTGGCAATGGAATTGGTAATTATCAATGGATAATGCAGTTATGGAACCCTTGTCTTCCAAGACAGGGCAGATGGAAAGACAGCCAGCTTGATAAAGTCTCTGTCACTACCACTGAGCCTCCTCTAATCAGGGTGGTGGCAGAATTAACTTCTTAAAAAACAGGTAGTGTTAATGGGACATCCCCTTTACTAGCAGCTTGCTTCTCTACCCAGGCCAACAATTTTCTCTTCCTTGGTCTCTGATCTTTTATTTGTGGGACAGCTTAAGCAGTTCAGTAGCTATTCGGTAGTTCAAGGTCTGGGTGAACAGGTTAGTGACGGGAGGTACTTTAAGTTTATTTAAAGAAAATATGCTTCTGATGTAGTGGGTCCTTAATTCAAAGCAGGTGAGTTCTCTTGGCTGGGTAGGATATCCTATCCAGTGACAAAATTCTTGGACCTTTTCTCAGCCCCTTCACTGCATTCTCAACCTGATTCTCTGCAATGGCAAGAGATGGGGTCACCACCTTGACCTTATTTCTGTGTCTTGGGTGGCTGCAGGAGAGAGACTGGTGGCATAATTTTATCCAGTCTTTAAGTGTTTGTAGACTTCACTTTTGTCGAAATTACTGATAGCAGTTTTTAAGTCATCTGTCATACTAATTTTTTATCAGTTTGTATTTCTTTTCATACCTTATTTTAGCTCGGTAAAGTCCATAATACTATTTCATTCCTTCTCTTTAGTTATCGCTGGTTGTATTATTAGTTTGGTTATTACCCAATAGATTGCAGTGTCTCTGTTTGGGTTATTATAGTTTTTGTTGTGTTAATTTTATCACCTTTGGAACATTGTAAGTTTAATGTTTTAACTGGTGCAGCTCTACTCTGTCTTACTGTTGTTACATATTTTGTGCTTATAAATGCTGTGTTGCTTCAGTGTTTCTTGTTTACTCCCCTATATATTTTTGTCTTCTCAGTTTCATATTTCTGTCTTAATTTATCTTCATTTTGTCTAAATAACTTCTTTTAGTATTGCTTATTTATTTTATTTCTTAGTTTCATCTTTTTCCCTAATAGCTTCTGGTCAGTCCTTTTCTCTTATTTTCAAGTGAAGTACATTCTTAAATCATTATTAATTTTGGGGCAGTATATGATTATTTCCCTCAGATCTTATCACTGTAGTTTTACCACCAGAACACTCATAACCCAAAGAACCATAGTTCTTTCTGTTCTTTACATCCTCTGCACTTTTGCCCTCCCCACCTGGATGCCTCAGAACAATGGTAAGCTTTCAAGTTTTGTCTTTTTTTGACTCTTTGGTTTCTCAGTATTCCACCTCTAAATGAAACGATCTGATAATTATCTTTCTCCTTCTGACTTAGCATAATCCCTTTCAGCTCCATACTTCTATAAATGGCAATGAGTTTATAATCGTTAGTTACTGAATAGTATTCATGTGTGTGTATTGTAGTATATATATATGTATATATGGATTGTAGTGTTTTTATTTGCATCATTTTGATTCATCTGTTTTAGGCCATTTAGATAGTTTCTAAATCTTGGCTGTTAATAATGCTGCAGCATCCATTTTTAGTGTTTTGAGGAACTTCCACAGAGCTTCCCATAGTGGCTAAATTAATCTGCATTCCCACCAAGAGCATAAGAGGGTACCTTTCTCTCCACACTCTTACTAGCAGTTGTTTCTGTTTTGTTTTTTTTTTTTTAATGGACCAGTCTCACAGGTATGAGGTGGTTTCTCATAGTAGTTTTGATTTTCATTTCCCTCATAATAGATGATGTTGACCATTTTCTTGTATGCCTTTTATCTACTTGCATTTCCTTTTTGGAGAAGTGCTTACTTAGGTTTGCTGTCCGTTTACTGATTGGGCTTTTTGATTTTTTTTTTTTTAATTTCTTTATAGAACATGGATATCAGTGTCTTATCAGCTGTAGGGTGTGTAAATATTTTCTCCCTTTCATTAGGATCTCTTCATTAGGTTCATATCTTCTTGCTATACAGAAACTATAGTTTGATATATTTCCAAGCTGTTTGTATTTTCCTTCCTTCTGAAGAAGAATGCTCAAAGTTGTTTCTGAAGTTTGTTATCAAGTATTTTGCCTACTTCTTTTCCTGTTTGATGGTTTCTGCTCTTAAATCCATTTCTTTTATCCATTTTAAGTTGTTTTATTATGTGAAGTAGTGATTTCATATCATTCTTTGTATATGGCACTCCAATTTACCCAGCACCATTTATTTAAGAGACTTTCCTTGCTTCTTTGTCATAAATTATTTGACTGTATATGTCTGGTTTTATTTCTGGGCCCTCAATTCTATTCCATTGGTCTACCTATCTATTTTTGTTCCATTACCATGCTGTTTTAGTTATCATGGTTTAGGAGTATAGTTTGAAATCCGGTGGTGTAATACACCCAGTTTTTTGCTTTTAACCAAAAAACTGGCTATATGGAGTCTTTTGTAATTCCATAGATTTCAGCAGTATTTAATTTCTTTGAAGGATGTCATTAAAGGGTATTTTTTAATGAATTGCATTGAATCTATAAACTTACGTGGGTAGGATGGCCATTTTGATAATATTAATTTAATATTGCTTATTATAGTGCATCTGGGGACAGTTGACTTAAACAAGATATTAGGTCTGGCATGGTGGCGCATACCTGTAAGCGGCAGCCTAGAAAGCTGAGGCTGGGGCCAGGGATCGTGGTTCGAGTTCCGCCGGGGCCATGTAGCAAAACCAGTTCCATAAAAATATAGCTGGACGTGGTGGCATATGCCTGTAATCCCAACAACCTGGGAAGCTGAGGCTGGGGGTTGCTTGAGTCTGTGGTACCATGCAATGTGAGCCTGTGGTTCCACAGGCAAAAATGGTGAAATCTAGCCTGAAAAAAAAAAAAAGGTTTTAAAAGTCTTCATTGAATAACTTGGTTTTTGAAGGATATTTTTGTACTTGGCCTCCCATTGCTTCTGGTTTTCATATTTTCTCTTGAAAAGTTGGTTGAAAACTTTATACTCTGCAGATTGTCTCTTTTCTGTCTGCTTTTTCTGAGGATTATTTTTTTAGTCTTTGTTTTCAGCAGTTTGTGATGAGTATTTTTTTTTTTTTTTGGCATCTGGTCTACTGTGATATGTGTAATAGAAACATTTATTGAAAGTATTTGTTAGGGAAAAGATAAGACATTAAAGATTCTGATACATTAATAGATCCAATAAATTTAGTTTTTCTCCGCATTTATTCCACTTGGGGTTTATTGAATTCTTAAATCTTTTAGTTGATATATTCCATCAAGAAAACATTCTTGACCATTAACCCTTCATATATTCTACTCTTTTCTCTTTGGCATTCCAGTTATATTACATGACTATGTCCCATGTGCTTTTCTTTTTCTTATTCTCTCTGTGCTTCAGTTTGGATATTTGTTATTGAGCATCTAATTCATGGGGTTGGAATTGGCTTGCACATTTACTTAGACTCATTTCAGACATCTTGATAAGATTTGTATTACATGACTGGCTTTTTCCTTTAGCACAGCAAGATTATAGGTGATTTTATGAAGCCTTCCAACCCATACTTTAGCAGGAAGGCTATTTTATATAGGATAGTCAGAGAAAGTTTTTTGACCTAAACATGGTTTTCACTTAGTCTGAGAAATCAAGCCTTATGAATACCTGGGGAAAAGTATTACTGGCAAAGGGAAGACTAAATACAAATGTTTTTAGAGAATTAGTACAGCAGGGAGTTCAAAAATATTAGTCTTTTGCTTTTTTTGTTTTTTTGTTTTTTTTGAGTGGAAATGAGTAGACAAAGTCCGGAAATAGAGTCAGTTCATTCTTGAATATCTTTTGGGAAGTTTTGTTCATAGTTTGTTGGGGTTCCATTGTAGGACTTTGAGTAGAAGATGACAATTTTTTTTGTTTTATTGTTACTATTTTGACTTATCAAAATGCAGCATACCATATGATACAAAATCTCTCCTTCCCTAACCTGTCCCCCTTACATATCTGTTAGCATTTGACCAGTAATCAGAAATCTAGAAATTGCCTTTGTTGACTGCTCTCCTTTACCCTCATAGAATCTGTCATCAAGTCTTGTTTAATTTGCCTACTGATTTTCCCTTGAATTTCTTACCTTTAAAAAAAAATCAATAAAATCTCAAGTTCTCATTTCCTGCCTCCAGACTGTTCCACATTTACTCTCTCCTTATGTCAAATACACTTCACAATGCAGTTGGGTTTGTGAAATAACAGTGACCCCATCTACCCTCCGCAGTAGGTGCAGCAGCAGCAACAATGGAAACCCTACAATTCTCTAAAAGTTTACCTTTGTATCTAGAATAACATGTCTTACAAAGTTCTGTGCTTTTGGTCACTATCTAGTCATTTCTTTATAGACTGTGTTAGTTACACAATTCTTTGCCATTCCCAGAGGTACTAGCTATTAGTGTATGTATGTATATTATATATGTATCATTTGCATATACACACATATATATGTATGTATATAGCTATAAAGGTATGTAGACAAAAGATAAAGCACATTCTATTCTCTCTACCTGAAATACTCTTCCTCCTGTCATGTCTAGTTTCCTACCTATTCTGAAAGTGGGAATATTCCCTAAGGAATTCTTTCTTGGTTTCTGTAATGATCAGAGAAAACTCTTCCTACTCTGTCCCCTCTTAGCTTACCTCTCTAACCACTTAACATAGACGACATTTTGATTATTTAATGAATGAAGGAATGAATGAATGTCTCCAACCTATGTGATGACAGAGATAGCATATATTTTTGTTTTCACAGCACAGTGACTAGCACACACAGGAGATACTGAAAATCACAGAATAAATCTAAATTAACTTTACTAAAATGTAGTTAAAGAACATTAAAAATTGTTAAGTTAAGGGAACCTATTATCAGATTTTTACTAAAGGCTTTCAAAATATTAACTCTAGTGTGATAAAATTGATTTTTTTTTTTTTAGCAGAAGAGAGAATTGAGAATTGGAGATTGAAGTTTGTTCAAGATCCCTCATCTCTAAAGTGAAGCGTCGGTCATGTTTTACTCCATAGCCATTCTGTTTTTGTACTACCTCAAATATTATCAGACTGATGATTAATCATCAATATTAATTGAATAAACACACATTAAACAAGTAGTAATTCTCAGATTGTTTTGGGATTTTCTAATGAATATTTGCCTACTCTGTCTCCTAATATGAGAAAAATATTACTAACATTTTATTAAAAAAAAAAACCCTGGACTTGCCCAAATCCTACAGCTTATGGAACCAACCAGAGTTGATGGGTTTCAGATATAGTTACGATATTGATTTAGATTAGAATTCAAGTGACTTATTGAAACCAAAACTTCATACTGCTTGTTGAAAGTATATACAGTGCTTCCAGTCTTGGGAAATGTAAATTTCATTCATCTTACATAATTTACATTATTGAACTAATGAGTTTAACTGGGTTTACTGTTGAATCTGCATTTTATCACGGGTGCGTATAGTTCTCATATTTAAAAACTTTCTGGAGGGGTGAGAATAACACCTTATAGGTGATGTGTTTCTGAATGGGGGTTGTGTTCCTATCAGATGGGGAACTGGAGCTAACTTGGTTGAAGAGAACTTAATTGATTAGGTATTAGGAAGATATGATTGCAAAAGGACCTCAGAGGAACAATGTGTATGTAGTGCTTTGGGTTTCAAAGCTGTTCTTTTTAGGACAAAAGAAGAGATTTCAAATTGCTACTACTTTAAACATGACATTTGAAGGGTGTGTAATAACTGTTAACTGTAAGCAGGGAGTCCAGTTAGATGGCTAATAAAAATACAGCTTAATTTAGTAGCTTGCTCTTGAGGCAGTTGCCTTGTTCTTTAGGCTTTAAAACTATGTATAACCAGAAATTGTTAGAACTGAGTTCAGTACTTCCCATTGTTCAGAGAAGCAATGTCCATATTAACCTCTGGTTAAAGGTTTTTATTTTTAAAATCTACACTAAATACTTTTTCCTTGAAAAGAAATAGACATTCAGTGCAAAATTTGAAAATCACCCTTCCCTTGATCAGAACCGCAGTCTGCCCTCACTTTCTTGTTTTTTTATATATCATCTGTTTTTGTATGTAAGTAGGAATATACTGTATCTGTGTTTCTACAGCCTATTTCTCTAATGGTCTTATAAAAACCCTGGTGTGCTTATCTCAATATTTTAGCAGATGCTTGATGCCAGTTGTATCGGATGCCATAATTTAATAACTTCTGTTGCTATTCATTTGGGTTATTTATATATTTTTCACTGTTAAAAGCAGCGCAGTAAATGATAGTTTGTATACATATCTTTGTGCTGAAGTGCTGGATTTCTTCTAAAAAATAGGTTCCTGTACAAAGAATTGTTTCACTCTAAATTACAAGTTATGCCAAAATGTTTTAATCAATACTGCTTTTGTCAATCCAGTGGTTACAGTATTATTTTGTTTTCATTGCATGTTTCCAATTGCAAATGAAAAACTTCCTTATGATTTTATTTAGGCTATTTTGTATGACTATGCTAAGAATTGTTCATATTCTTTGCCAATTTTTTCCTACTTAGTTGTGTTTTCATTGTCATTTCTGGCTAAAAAAAGGAAGAAAAGATGGATTATGAATATTAGCCCACCTTGTAACATTTCATTTATGTAAAGTTACAGTTTCAGGTGAGCAATAAGTGCTTAAAGTGGGTTTATCTTCTTCCTGTGAATTGTTTATATAGTCTCTCCAATCTCTTGCATGTTAAATATAGGTTTCTTCGCTCTCAGAAATTAGAGCATTCTTATTTTACGTTCATAAGCTGAAATGCTAAAATATTTTAAAATAAATTTTAAATAAATTTAAAATATTTTTAGCATTTCTAGGCACTAAATGATTGATTAATTCATATCCAGTAATACAAAACCTAAAATAGTGTTAACATAGTAAAGGAAGGCATAGTTTAAATACATGATCTGTGTAAGGAGCCTGTTGGAACCATCTTCCCTGCTCAGAGTAGATAGAACCTCAAGAATGGCTTCAGTGAAAGAAATGCTGAATGCCGTTTTTACATTTGTCATAAAAACTGAAATCCTCATATTTCTTTTGGTTAATGACAGCAGGTATTAAGTAGGTCTTTTGGAAAAACTAAGGGGAGAATTGTAAACTTTTGAAGAGCAGGGGATATTCCACCTCTGGAAAACACTTTCTAGTGAGTCACTTTTAAGCTTTAAAAAAATGTATCTTCTACTTATATACATTATACATATAGTACATATTTATTTCAAACCTCTTCATTATGGCTTCTGGGTTTGTGTTTAGTACAAAACTTTGGAAATATTTTCCTGTTTTCCTCTAGTACTTATATTCTCCTTAAAAATCATCTAATCCATTTGGGGATGATAAATTTTGAGTGAGATTGTGTGGTTTTCTTTTAAGTGCATAAGCTTTTCTTAATACGGATTATTGTATAGTTTCTCTTATCTCCACTGCTTTGAAATGCCACAGATACCATGAAGTAAATCAGATCTATTTGGGGGCTCAAACTTCATATCTTTGTGCCTTACATCATCACCTAATATAATTTCTCTACCTGAATACTCTGTTTTCTGTATTTGGTCTGAAATTTTTTATTTTAAAAATGACTTTTTGTTTTTGGCTACTGTTATTTTCTTTTATAATAGCAACAGTTTTATAATATTGAATGTGTGTATCAATACAGATTTTTAAAAGTCTTCCTCAATACATTTTCATTATATCATTAGAATAGGCTTTGCATAATTTGAAAGCTTTTTCACAAATTTATTATTCTTGACATTGCTATCATTCCATTATTTTTAATTTATTATGACATGCTATGTTTTCAGCCACATTGCTGAACCTTTATTATTTTTAATAGTTTTTCCGTTAATTCTATGAGATTTGTTTGGTAGGTAACACTCTGCAAATGATTTTTCAGTGTTTCAAGTTGTCCTGACACGTACCATGTTTTTGTGGTCTAATTGTATTGGTTAGCCTCCAAATGTTGTTAAATTGGAAGCATTTGTCTCTTTCCACTTTAAAATAGTTTTTATTTCTAATTGGTTATTAAAATATGGAATGTATGTTGCATGCCATTTTGAATTGCATGTTTACATGACCACTTATGCTTTCAAAAATTTGTAATTCTTAAATATGATGAGTTATAGTAATAGATATTATATATAGAACCATTCTTTGGGAAGATTAATTCAGTTTTGTCATGCTAGTACATCAGTGTGCTCAACATTTTACTCAATAACCTATACCCATGTTTTTTGCTTTATAATTTTAATTTTGTTATTTCAGTATTGTTATAAAGGGTTTTGCTTCCCATCTAAAATTAATTGGAAAGCTGTCCATATTTTTCTGTGGACAGTTTGTGTGAGGCAAGAGTTGTTAATGTCCTGACAACTTAATAGTGCTGTATTTTAATTGTTCATAGTACCTTTAAAATTTTTGTTTTAAACTTTTTATTTTTTTTATTCATTTTATTGATTTGTCACAATTGTGAATTAATTGATCCCTCCTCCTCCCTCCAAATCCCCCCTCTGTATC
>PVHY01027621.1:0-16047 GCA_004024945.1 Uropsilus gracilis
GGGGTGGGGTGGGGTGTGGGCAGCCTAATGGGGCACTTTTTTCCTGGGGGGTGGGGGGGCGGAATGCTGGGGAAGGGGTTAATGAAACCTGTGTTTAAACTAAGCCTTTCAGAGCTTGTTCATGGCTCACAGACCCCTGCCCTGCCCTCTGTGCCAGAGTGCTGGCTTAAGGACCTCCAGCCCTGGGCTTCACTCCTTCCCGGTCATCCACATGGTGTAAAGCCTAGAGTCCAGCATACTTGGCTTCCAATCCAGCCTCTGCCACTTTCTGGCTGTGTGATATTCCAGATGCTTCTTCCCTTCTCTGACCCACCTTCTAGTTCTGCAGGGAAGAGTAACTGAAATATGGGATTTGAACTGCTTAGCATGATGCTTGGAACCCAGGAGAGCTCGGTAGGTAACTGCTGAACACATGCGTAACCTCTGTGCCAAGGACTAGAGGGACAGGCAGGCAGGAGCCAGGCGGAGGACCCACCGGGATGAAGGTCTTGTCCCTCAGGCCTGTTGTCTCTGTGGGCCATGCACTGTCTGTGTCTTAACTGTTTTATCTCCCTCCCTCCTTGTTCACAGATATCTGGTCTCTGGACCTTAATTGGATTTTACTCTCTGGAACCCCGGGCTGAGCTGCTACTTTTCTGGGCTCTCCCTATCCCTCATCATCTGCTAAGCTCTGGGGGGGGGGTGTCTCTCAGGGGTCTGGTTGATGTCTGTAGTTGCAACAGAAGCTGGCCCTTTAAGGAGGGAAGAAAACAATTATCTGGCCTGGGCATTGCATCAGCTGGAGCCTGGAGGGTCCCTGGGGAGGGGGAGGGCAGGCTGGTGGTTGATTTCATTAGTGCCATGTGAGAACTCTCACCCGAGTCTGCCCCACTCCCCAGCCACAGCCTTCTCCCGTAGACAGCAGCAGCAGCAGTCCGGCTGCCCACCCTTCACCCCACCCTGGAACACCACCTTGGACGACTCTGCCTGTATACTCCAGCCTGTGTCATTGGGCCCAGGCAGAGCTGGGTATTGGGAAGTTTCTCACTGGCCTTTTGCTGATTTGGGATGCAGGGTAAGCTTCCTGGCCAAGCATTTGACTGACAATGGGGTGTTTCCCACTTCAGTGTTTGGCTGAAACAAGGACATGTCTCCCGCTCTAGCATTTTGTTGACCCAGGGAGGGATGACTTCTTTACTGGCCTCTCGCTGGCGGTGGAGCTGTCTCCTACACTGATGTTTTGCTAATCTGGCAGGGGAGCTGTGCCACCTGGGGTGTGTGTGAACGAGGACATGAGTACACGGGTTAGAAACAAGTGAGCTGTCTGGGAGCGTGACTCATAGGGGTTGAGAGGACACCGGATACTTAGGCAACAGGCAGACTTGAGTTCAAATTCTGCATCTTCCCCTTCTAGGCTCTACTACCACTTCAGGTAGGTAGCCTCAAACCCATACCTCATTCTCCCCTGGAAGATAGCAATGGTTTATACCCTATTGCCCTACCTGCATCTGGAAGATGCGTGAAGGATTAAGGCTGGCAGGAGGAAGATGCACACTGAATGTTGATTCTCTTCCCTTGCTTGGGCTCCTCACACCTCCTGCTGCAGCTACCTGGACAAAAAAAGGGGAGTTGGAGAGAAGGGGAGAGAATGTGGTGCCCTCTTGCCTCTGCAGTAGGAGGTGCATTCAGCCTCCTGGACATCTCAGGTGCCCAGCTCGCTGAGCCAGGCAGCCCTGACTTCAGGGAGCTTATATTCTATTGGGAGCCAGCCCAGGACAGTGATTACAGTGTGTTCCACAAGAGGGATTTAAGAAGCTGAAGGTGACAAGGAGTTGGGAGGCAAAGAAGGGAACAGTGTGTCTAAGGCGTTGGTGATGGTGGGAACAGGCCTGGTGTGGTCAGGGAGGGTAGTGATGGCAAAGAAAGGGCAGCGAGTGGGCAGCACAGCCAGGCCTGGCTTTCCTGGCCTAGCAGGCTGCTAAAGACTGAACGGTGACAGCCCCTGAAGGGTGAAGCAGAGACTGGGTAAGATTTCCAGAGTGTGCACCCAGGCCTATGGCCCTTGGGTATAGCTTTCTCAGAGGTGACCTCTTGCCCTCTCGTACCCATTCTCTGGGCAGCAGCCTTGGTACCCAGGGAACCAGTTGTTTATGTGGCTTGTCCCAGAGGGAGGGGCCAATCCCAGCCACTATTGCTTTCTCTCTCTCTCCCTCTCTCTCTCTCTCCTGGGCTGCCACCTTGTTGACGAAGCTGGTCCCTTCGGGCCAAGTTCTCCCAACCTCCCTGGGAAGCCAGAGGGCATGAGGCAGGCCTTCAACACCACATCCCCGCACTGCGGTTGTGGCATGTTCTTCACCTATAAAATGGGGTTGATGTGATTTCTCTATGAGAAGGGTAAAGTGAAGTTCCGGATGGAAATCAGAAAGCCCTGCCTTAGGGCTTTTGGCATTGTTGCTCTATTGTATGGGTGCTGACACCTACTCTGAGCCAGGCCAAGGCTCAAGTCCATCTGGGGTGGGGACAGGGCTGGTGGCTCGAGTATTTGGTTGCATGAACCCTGTGTTTTGGACCCCACACATCCTGCTGTCACCATCTTGAAATGATTAATACAATTGAAATAATTGTTAATAATGAAGGCGTTCCAACTTTTCACATAGCGCTGGGCCCTAATGCGTAGCCCTGGGAATCAGCTCAGACTAGGAAGGGGCAGGGAGAGATGGACTGGCAGATCCTTCCCAAGTGACGGAGATCTAAGGTGAAAGGCATGACTAACTGTCCAGAGGTGGGTGGACTGTTAATAATAGCAGCCTTAGGCCAGGCACAGTGGCTCGTGCTTGTAAGCTTCAGCCTATGAAGCGGCTGGGTCTAGGGATCGCGGTTCAAGTCCCGCCTGGGACCTGTAGCGAGACCCAGTTCCAAAATAATAGCTAGGTGTGGTGGCGCGCGTCTGTAATCCCAGCTACCTGGGAAGCTGAGGCTGGGGATTGCTTGAGTCTGTGGTACCCCGGGCAACAAGAGCCTGTGGTTCCACAGGCAAAAATAGCCAGACCTAGTCTCAAAAAAAAAAAAAAAAAAATAATAGCAGCCTTGATGTAGTGTGGACTGTGTGCTGGGTTCTCTGCTAAGCCCATCTTCAAATGCCCTGTGAGGTAGGTATAGTGTTATTCCCATTATATAGATGAGGAAAGTATGGTTCAGTTCTGGGCCAGAGTCACAGAGCTTTCAGGTGCCAGAGCTGGGCTTCAAACCCCGCTGTCCAACAGCAGAGCGCATGCCGAGACCAGGGATGCCTCGCTAGGCAGGGCCCCTGAGCGGTCTGAAGGGTAACTTGGAGTTTCTGAGAAGGAGGAGGTGGTGGAGGAGGAAGGTGTCATGGTGAAGGGGGGGTCTTCCATCTGGGAAGTGCTGCTCCGCCAAGGGAGGTGGGGCCTGAGCCAGAGGCCTCTGGCCTGAGAGAACTAAGCTTTGCCTTTCAGTTCTGCTAGCTGGACCCCAGGCCCTGCTGCTGCCAAGATTTCTCAGAGTTGCCCATCCCCTCCTTGTAGCCCCCCAGCCTCCCCACACCCTTGATCTCAGTGAGGCCCTGCACCTTACCTTATCTCTTATGGGCTCGAGCGCAGCCTCCTTGCTTCCCCAACCACATTGACTCACAATCAGCCTCCCAAATCCCCAGCTCTGCCTGCGGCACCTGTTCTGCTCCAGTGTCCCCAGCTCATCTCTGCCACCACCCACCCACTTGCTCAAGCTGGAAAGCTGGAAGTTCTCCTGGACACCTCCCACTCCTTCACCCCCACATCCCACAGCCAGTCCTCAGCAGGTCCTGTTGGTGGTCCTGAATCCCTCCCAGCCCACCCCATACTCGGGACCACCTCACTAACCACTGGACCACCCGACCACCGCGCCAGCCTCCTCACTTGGTCTCGACTTCCTCTTCTTGCCCCATTTCCTTTCCTTTTTCACGCTATAGCCAGAGCGATCTTTTAAGCAAAGACGTTGGATGGTGCTGTTTCTCCTGCTTAAGACCCTTCCAAGTCTTCTTGGAATAAAAGTTGGGCTCTGACACAGTCTGCCAGGCCTGTGGGCTCTGCTCCTTGCCTACCTTTTTTGTATCATCTTCTGTCTCAGCTGCAGGACTTCAACGCAGTTTGTTCCCCCATCTTGGGATGCGCTCCTCCTCCTGATGCCCTGTGAACTCCCACTTATTCTTCAGATAGATACCGGCTCCAGCGTCATCTCCCCAGTGAAGCCTATAAACCAGAAACTTAACCACCCCCCTCCCTAGGACCTAGCCTCTTCCTGAGACTCATCACATGTGAATTGCTGTCTCCTCACTTGTCTTTCTCGCTAGATTATGAATCCCGTGAGTTCAGGAATGCTGTTTGCTTAGCCCCAGCACACAGTAGGTACACCATGGGTTGTTCAGTGAATGGAAAGGACAGATGAACACTGCTGTAGCATCCTAATTGGTCTTCCTGCCTCCGGTGTGCCTTCTTCAGTCCTTTCCCTGTACAGCCTGCAGCGATCTTTCTAAAACACAGAACTGACCCTGTCACCCCCTGCTACTTAAAATACTTCAATAGCTCCCCACTGCCAACAGGAAAAGGCCTCAGCTTCTTAGCACAGTATCCAAAGCCCTTTGTGCTCAGAGCCTGATTGCCTGTCCAGCCTGTCCCCCTGCTCCCCACCACACTTTGAACTGGTGGCAGTTCCTCTAACACGGCAGGCTTTGTGCCTCTGCACTTGCTGTTCCCTCTACCGGTAATACCTCCCCACCCTGTTTTGTCTCCCCGAGATCGTCCTTCATCCTTTAAAACCAGCTCAGCAGCCTCCTTTGCTGAGAAGCCCTTGCTGCTCTCTGGACACTTAGCTCACCCCCCCCACCCCCCCCACCCCGCGGCCGCATTTGTCAGGAGTTTATATCGCTTCCTCCTTGACTGCCATTAAACCACTAGTCCAGGGCAGACACAGTGAGGCTATTTCTTCAGGACTGTTCAGTTTTGAGCCTTCAGCTCCCAGCCTCTCCCCTGTCCTAATTAGGTCTTTGCTTGTATACAGAAACCTGCTCAAGCCAGCTTCAATAATAAAGGGTTTATTATGAGGGCACGAGGGATTCCTGGGAACTAGGGGCAGAAAAGCTGCAGGCCTCTGGGAGACAGGACCTGGATGGCTAGGAGGAGTTGAGGCAGCTATTCTCCATGCCTTGCTGGCTGAATTGGCCCTTCTATCTCCACAGACTGGCCTCTCTACTTTGCCCAGCACTGGGCTTCCTATGGTGCCTGCACTGTGTCTTTTTGTTCCACCACATTCAGATCTAAATGAAGGGCATGGCAGGTTCCAGCCAAAGTCTCAGGAGAAGAACTGATCGGCTCTGAGTGGCTCCTGGACCCACTCTGGTCCAATCAGCAGCAGCATGCTGAGAAGATCACAAAGTCAGCCATGCAGATATGACTCTTGATCCCCTCAGAGATAGGGGGTCTTTGGTGTCTGGGCAAGTACTTGAAATCTACTAGAATTTAGAGTCCCAGGGTGGGTCAAGCCCCCAGCTTTCTGCTGGATAGCACCTGGCATTATGGCTTCAAAGAGAGTTTTTACCTGGGCAGTAGTGCCAAACACAGGTACTTTTTTTGTTTTGTTTTGTTTTTGAGGCTAGGTCTTGCTATGTTGCCCAGGGAACCGCAGACTCTTGTTGTTCGGGGTACCCCGGACTCAAGCGATCCCCAGCCTCAGCCTCCCAGGTAGCTGGGATTACAGGTGTGCACCTCCACACCCAACTATTTTTTGAGACTAGGTCTTGCTATGTGGCGGGTCTCGAACCTGTGGACTCAAGTGATTCCCGTTCTCAGCCTCCCATCTTAGGCTGGGATTAAAGCCACGCACCACCATGGCTGGCCCAAGGCAGGTTCTGACAAAAGGTATCATTCAGGGACCTGAGGAGGGAGGGAGGAAGGGAGGGAGGGAAGGAGGGAAGGAGGGAGGGAGGGAGGGAGACAGCCTGAATTTTCTCACCTTTCTTTGAAGGGGTGAGAGGGAAGAACATAGATAAGAACTGTGCAGACCATGCTCCCTACCAACATCTTATTCATCCTCCAAGACTTAGTACAGCGAGGAACTATGCCAGCCTTACCCATTCAGTCCCTTTCTGCCCACTCTGATCCTGTTCTTTGTACTTCCCTAATCATAAGTGCTTTTTGACCACTTATTCTGTGCTAGACACTGTGCACATACATTATTTTGTTTCATCCTTACACCCTGTAAAATAGGTTCTATTATTATCACCATTTCACAGACAAGGAAACTAAGGTTTAGAGAAGTGCCATAGCCTAGGGCATACCTAGCGTGAAAGTTACTTTTTTTTTTTGAGACTAGGTCTCACTATTTTTGCCTGTGAAACCACAGGCTCACGTTGCCCGGGGTATTACAGACTCAAGCAACCCCCAGCCTCAGCTTCCCAGGTAGCTGGGATTACAGGCACGTGCCACCATGCCCAGCTATTTTTTGGGACTAGGTCTCGCTGTGTTGCCCAGAGCGGGACTAGAACCACGATCCCTAGCCCCAGCTGCTTCATAGGCTGAAGCTTACAGGCACGAGCCACCGTGCCCAGCATTTACCAGAGTAAAAGCTCTTAATCTCAGTCACTTGCTCACTTGCCTGTTTGCTTTTGGGATTGAGAGAGCTTCAAGATAGATACCTCCCCCCATTTCTGTTGCCCACTGTGGGCCCTGACCAGAACCAGGACTGGGATGGATGCAGGTAGAATGGAAAAGACATCGGGGTCGGAGTTGAGGTCTCCTGCTTGTGGAGACCTTTGACTCTGGACCAGTCACTTACCTTTTAGGAACTCCCTTTCTCATCCAGAAATGGGAATGGTAATTCCTGCTGGGAGGCTTGTCTTTGATGGTGGGTGTAAAGGCCATCTGTGAATACAATGGACTGAGGGATGTCTAAGGATTGTCATTTACAGAATGGACTGTGACAACAGGTGCCAGCTGGGCACTGTGCCCAAGTTCCCTTGGACAGAGCAAGTCTTGAGCCTCCCAACATGTGGGATGGCACCCTCCATGGGACCCAAGATGGCTGCTTATGGACCTGTGTTCATAGCTTTGGCTCGTTTAACAAGGAAATGAGTTTTTTTTATTTTTTTCTTTTAAGAGACTAGGTCTTGTTATGTTGTCCAGGGTTGCCTTGAATCCACGGACTCAAGTGATCCCCAGCCTCAGCCTCCCAGGTAACTGGGATTTCAGGCACACGTTACCATGTCTGACTGGAAATGAGTTTCTTTTCAACCAAGATTGTCCCAGAGAGAAAGCATCAGTGTAGTACTAGTGTGTCTAGCAACTTCCCAACATTGCCAAGAGCTCTTGGTTGGCAGCTGCGTGCAGCTGTGATCTAACAATACAGTCATATCTTGGAGACATAGTGGGTTCGGTTCTGGATACCTCAATAAAGCAAAAACATATTGCTTAAAAAATGCTACCCAGTTACTCGAGCCATCAGCCACTCATGCTCTCTTAGTCTTGGCCACAGTTTTTAAATTGTCCTCATTTTGTAAAAAACATGATGTCTGTGAGACATAGTAAAGCAAAACAGTGAAATGAGATATGTCTGCATAGCTTCACTCTCACTGTATTTATTTTACCATGATATTGGCTTTCCTTTTATAGTAGTAACGCAAAGTTTACATTTAAAATAAATGAATTTAAGTTAAAGGTGTCACTTTAAACAAAACAAATAATGAGCAGTATAGGAATGTGGGGATCTGGCAGAAATCAGTGAGGGGCCACACAGTGTTATGTGGCTCCTGCAACATTGGAAGGCAGCACAGAGAGGTCAGCGCAGAGGATCATTGACCCTGGTAATCTTGAAGGTGCCTTCCGTCTACCTGGAAAAATGTGGGTTCTCTCCCTGCTGTGCTGACCTACTCCCCTGCCCTCACTTTGTACCCTGGCTGAGGATTTTTGAGACTAGGTCTTGATGTTGCCCGGGGTAGTTAAATTCCCACAAATTTAAGTGATCCCCAGCCTCAGCCTCCCAAGTAGCTGAGATTAAAGGTGCGTGTCACATATCCAGCTATTTTTTGAAACTAGGTCTTGCTCGCTGTGTTGTCTGGGGTAGTGTTGAACCTGCAGAATCAAGCGATTCCTAGCCTTGACCTCCCTTCCTAGGCTAGGACTAAAGACGCATGCCACTACACTTGGCCCTGGCTGGGGTTTCTTTCAGAGAATCCTCCTCAGTTGTCCTATACACAGGAGGATGTGTGTCCTGCCCTCAGCCTGCTTGAGAGACTTGGGGTTAGGGAATCTGGTGGGGGGTAGAATGATACCTTGTCTCTGAGTCAGGACTTGGGAGCTCCTGGCAGGGAGCAGGGACTACAGACTCCGCAGTCCTTGTGCTCCCCATGCACAATACAGGTCTCAGGGAACATGAAGGCTGTGTCCCCTCCTCCCCCCCAGGTGAAGGCAAGGCTCTCCCTTGAGCCTCGTGCCCCAGAGCTTGGGGCCAAGGGACTGTGAAACTAAAACAGGGAGACTTCGAAGCCTCCCCCTGCTCCCTCTTTGTGCCATTGACTGCCTGCCTCTGGGATTTGGCCTCAACCCTGGGAGACCTCAGAAGACACATGGACTAATTCATAGGGTGTAAGGCCCAGGCTAGATAAGAGGGGGGGAAATTCCGCCTGCCCCCTTCCTAGCCCCACGTTCACAATGGGACCGTAGCTCTGGGCTCCAGGAGGATGGGAAAGCTGAGTGGTGTGAGGCATGTGTTTATGTATCCATGGCCAACGTCTGTAGGCCTCTGTGCAGGTGTAATGTGTGTCCATGTCTGTTTGTGTCTGAGACAGAGTGTAAAGCTGTATTGCATGTGCATACATGTGTGTTATAAGCATCTGAGTGATAGGACTGAGTCTCTGAAAGAGAGTGAGTGTAGTTGCTCCGAGGGCTGTGGGTATTGTTAAGCTGTTTAACTGAGAGAGAGTGAGTGTGTGTGCACAGTGTGTGATGGGAGTCTGCTGGAAAGAAGCGGCACGTGGCATATCTGGGGTTCTCTGTGAGGGAGCTTTATGCAGCATGTGAGTGTGTTCATGTGTGGCAGGATGTCTGTGTCCCTGAGTGTGCTGTGCATGTGTGTCTGTGGCAACTGCGTGCCATACACATGTTGTGTCTGTGAGACATAGTGGTGTGTGCGTGCTGGGTGTCTAGGTAACTTACCTGGGTGTGGTGTGTGTCTGTTGTTTTGTGCATGCTGTCTTTGGCAAAGCACATGTCTGTAGGTGGTGTGTCTCAGTGGCCATGTGGAGGTGTGCACGCAAGCCTTTGTGCCCGGGATGGGTTGACCAGGGGAGGGCGCGGCATGGGGGTGTGCTGGTAAAGAAAGCTTTGTGTCTGAAGCGGTGTCTCTCTGGGCTGGGGCCGCGGGGATGCTGGGCTCCCGAGGAGGAGGGTCCCCAGGGCTGCGGCGGGCAGGCGCTGGCGGCGCCTTCCGGCCTGGCCGGGTTTGGTAACCAGAGCCCCTTCCCGCCATGAAATATTGATCGGCCTGGCGGGCAGAGAGCGGCGCTGCTGGCCGCTGTCCGTGGTGCTGCCGCGTCTCTCCCGGCGGGGGCGTCGGCGCTCTGGCTGGGACCAGGCGGGAGTAGGTGGAGATTTCCACATCCACCCACATCCTTAGCGCTTGAGGCCCCTACCTCTGAGGATGAGCCTCCCTTGCCCACTGCCTGTCTGTCCGTCCCCCCCCCATCCCATCTAGAAAGGAGTCACGGGCCAAATGAGTATTTTGTTGGGCTCCAGAGTCCCCTGGGTTAGGGTGACCACTGGGCTGTGCTCACCAGGGACGGTCTTAATTTGACTTGCTGCCCTGATGTCATTGTGGGTGCAGCTGCTGCTCACTCTCAAAAGGGTCATGGCTGTACGATGAATTACGTGCTCAGCAAGAAGGCTTTACTCCAGAGCCCTCTTCCCTGGGGCTTCTGTAACCCCGTGGGTTGCAAACACAAGTGTGTGAGGTGGAGAACTTGCTGTGACCTGATTAGGACTGAGCTGGAGTAAGTGCTCCGACGCCTGTGACGCCTGGGCCCTGTGGCCCTGCCTAGACACCACCACCCCCAACCCCACCTCACCCCTGCCCCGCCCAACCCGGGGACCCAACCCCCTTCTCCTGATCAAATTCTGCTATCTACTTGGCCTGTGCTCTTTCTCAGGCCCCGGGCTTTTGGTTCTCAAGGAGGGAGTAAGAGTGTTCCCCTGGCCTCCCTCCTGCGTGCTGAGCTGGGCAGGCTTCTCTTTATTGGTCTCAATATCAGAGTGAGGTAAGGCCTCCAGACTGGCCATCTGTGTGCACTTAAAGTCTTCCCTGAGTTTTTTCACACCGTTGATTCTCCTCTTCATTGAGTTCCATTTCCTCTTACCTCTAGCCTGTAGGAATAACCTCTCACCCTCTCCTCATGCTATACTCTACTCTGGGCCTAACCCACTTTTCCCTCAGGTGAAGACACCCAAATCCTGCCCACTCACACCATCCTCCTGAGCGCCAGTGCTCTCCTATCCTGACCAATGCCAACAATGTGGACGTTGCAATATTACCTCAGACTAATCATATCTAAAAGGGATCAACTTCCCTTCAGCCAACTGTTTCTCTGGGACCTCAAGCACTGATGGCACCTCTCAGTCCCTACTCTTCCTGTAAATCACCCTGGCTTCTGTCTTTTTTCCTCTCACCAACTACATCCCATCACTAACTCCCAGAAGCTCCCGAGCCCTCCTGCAACTCCTCATCACTCCTTCCCTCCTCCCTCCTGTACTCTCTGGAGCAGGGCCTTCTCTCACCTGCCCCCCTGACTGTTCTTCCTGTGCTCAGGCTTTCCTCTGATTTGCACTCAGTGTCAGATTGATCTCTGTGAAAATTTACATCTAAGACATGTCACATTTCACTCCCCACAGGATTAAAGCCAAGTGTTTTAGCTCTGCATTTAGACCTTCAATGGCTATTCCTGGACGACCTCTCCAGCCCTCCTCCACCCTTGTATTTACTCACCATGCTCTGAACAGCACATCCTCTTTCTCAACTATCCCAGGTGGTTCCTGCCTCTCTCCTGCCATCTCTGTCTCTCCAACTCTCACCTGTCTTCCGAGGTGCTCTGCAGAGTGCTTCCCCATGATGCCATCTCTGTTCTTCCTGGCCTCAAGCCTCCTTGCCTTCTCTCTTCACCCCTCAACAAGCTGGATGGTCTGCAGCAGGGTCATCACCTGGGAGTTGTTAGAAATGCAGTATCTAAGCCGGGCACTGTGACTCATGCCTGTAAGCTTCAGCCTATGAAGCGACTGGGGCAGGAGATCGCAGTTCAAGTCCCGCCTGGGGCAACACAGCAAGACCTAGTCCCAAAAAATAGCTGGGCGTGGTGGCGCACACCTGTAATCCCAGCTGCCTGGGAAGTTAAGACTGGGGATTGCTTGAGTCCATGGAACCCCTGGCAATGTGAGCCTGCGGTTCCATGGGCAAAAATACGACCTAGTCTCAAAAAAAAGAAAAAGAAAAGAAAAAAGAAATGCACTATCTAAGGTTCCATTTGTAGCCCATGAAATCAGAACTCGCATTTCAACATGATCTCTAGGTGATAGATGTGACATTTAAGTTTGAGAAGTACTGGACAATACATTCAGCAGTGAAGGCAGGATTTTTTTTTTGAGACTAGGTCTTGCTATGTTGCCCAGGGTACCACAGGCTTAAGTTGGCCAGGGTGCTGCAGACTCAAGCTATCCCCAGCCTCAGCCTCCCAGGTAGGTGGGATTATAGGCACCTGCCACAGCTCCCGGCTGCTTTTTTGAGACCAGGTCTCGCTATGTTGCCCAGGGTAGTCTTGAACCCGTGAACTCAAGCTATCCCAAGCCTCTTTCCTCCCAGCACTTGGACAACAGTCACACGCCATCACGCCTGGCAAAGACAGGATCTTGCTTCAGTATGGGGGTGACATTTGACACTGTTGGGATTTCCAATCTCCAGTCCTAACAGCCCCAACCAGTGCTACATGGAGCTAGATCCCATGGGCCATGAGAGCAGCTGGATGGGAAAGATGGCAGGACATGTCCTCTGGCCAGCCCCCTCCCTCCTGGAATCCTGCCCCCATGAGGTTCCAGAGCTCATGCTCTGTCTACCTGACTCTGGACAGCACTCTGATGACATAAGGCAGAATTCATCAATCCCAGCGTCAAAACAGAATGTGCCCCTTTTCATTAAACACACGAGGGTGGGACTAACTGTTGGATATATGTTTTGAAAATAGAAAAAGATATTAAAAATTTTATCTTTATTATAACATTATGCCAGATTCTGAAGTGGTAACTTTAAAAGACACAGCTTATCACATGAAGAAAATAAAAATGACTCACAATTCTACTATCCAGTTATAAATAGTTAGGTTTAATGTTTATTTAAATTGTCATTTATTTATTCAACAAATATTTACAGAGCCCTACTATATGCCAGACCTGTGCCAGGCACTGGGGATTCAGTGTGAAGAAGGATGACATGGTTCCTATTTTTAAGCAGCTCACAGTCAGGGGGTGGGGTGTGGGAGACAGGCACTGAACAAGTTAGGAAGGCAGTGGATTTGTTTCCTGGGGTAGCTGTCACAAAGTACCATAAGCTAGGTTCATTAAAAAAGAAGACAATGATTGTACCATGGTTCTAGAGGCTAGAAGTTTGAGAGCAAGGTTCCAGCAAGTTGGTTCTTTCTGAGACTGTTCTTGTGACCCTCCTCCAGCTTCTGGTGGCACTGGCCAGCCTTAGCATTCCTTGGTTTGTTGCCTCATCCCTCCAGGCCCTGCCTCTGCTGTCACCTGACCTGCTCCCTAGGTGTCTGTCTTTGCATGGCCTTCTTCCCAGGACACCATTCCTTCTGGATTAAGGGACCTACCTTACTCCAGTACAATTGCAGCGACCCTGAGCCTAACAAGGTCATATTCTGAGGCACCACAGCTTAGAACCTCCATATAACTTTTGAGTGAATACCACTCAACCTGTAACTGGCGGGGATGGTATGGTGTGTGGAGGTGCACATGGATGGTATGTGTGTTGGGGTTGGGGGAGGTAACCTCATCTGGGAAGATGCTCGTAAGAAATCACAAACTGGGACTGAGCAATGAGTTGGGCTTCACCAAGCAAAGGTCCATAGCACATGACATGGTGAAGGGCTACAAAGAGCATTCCAGACGGATGAAGTAGTGTTTTGAGGGGTGATAAGGCGGGTGTGCCGAGCACAAGGGCGAGGTGCATGCATAGGGTGGCGGGGTCACTTGATTGAGTGCTCGGTGAGGGGTTTTCTTTCTCCTGGAGGAGATGGAGCGCTATGGGAGGCTGTCACGCAGGAGTGATTCATCCTGCTTTGTGAGCTGTCTCCTGAGCAGACTAAAGCCTGTGTTGTTCTTCTGAGTCCCCAGTTCTGAGGGAGGATGCACGGCCATGTCCTCAGAAGCCCCCTCGCTGAGAGAGGACACATGATAGCCCATCCAAGGAAGCAAGGCATGGCTGTGCCACCAGCAGCCTTGAGCCCAAGCGGGAGACACCCCTGCCCTCAGGGCTTTGTTCTTCCCAGGAGACAGGGCTCACCCAGCTCTGGGTCACTGTCTTCTCAGGTATCCTGAGTCCTTGGAGTCTGGGGTTTGGACTCAGCCACCCTAGTCACTTGTCTGCACTGAGCTCTGTCTCCAGGGAAAGTACCTGACCCTTGTGTGTTCCTGAGGCCAGAGGCCCTGATGCTGGGGAAACTAGGTTTGCAGGGGCCACGTCCACAGTACCCTGCTTCCCTCAAGGGATGTCTGGCTGTTGCCTTCCTGTCTGTCTGCTGCTCAGCTCATCCCTACCACACACTCAGAGGGCTGCCCCATTACAGCGTGTGATGGGAGTGGGTCCCCCCTTGCCTGGGCTGGGTGGGTCAGACTGGGTGGAGAAGTGGGTCAGCTCTGTAGCCATGGCGACAGCAGCTGCTCTCTGCCAGCCTTCTCACCACAAACCTCAGCGATCTGCTCCTTTGTCCAGCCTACAGGGATGAGGGCCAGGAGGGTAGGACTGGGGGCCAGAGTATGTCTGAATGTGTGTGCATACATGTGTGTATTCAGCTCACACAAGTGGTTGCTCAGAGCTGATGTGCATGCCTGAGTTAAGGGAACCCACAGATATGGGTAAGACACTGTCCACTTCCTTGTCATCCGAAGGAATGGGGCTCTTCCTATCTCTCTGGGTTGGGTACAGACCAAGAGGGAAGGGGGAGAGAGAGAGAGAGAAAGAGAGAGAGAGAGAGAGAGAGAGAGAAAGAGAGAGATTGAGCAGAAATGCACAGGTGTATGTGTGTGTATGTGTGTGTATGTGTGTGTGTGTTCGCACGCACGTGTGCCTGTGGCTGTCAGTGTGGTGTTTCTACATGCCTTTGTGTGGATGAGAACCTGGGGGTGTATGCAGACTTGTATGCAAACATGTGTCTTTGGCTATGTGTCATCTGAGTGGGTCTGTATGTTTGTGATGATACAGTGACAATTCTATGTCCTGTGTCTCTTCCCAGGTATGTATTATGTGCATAGGAGCCAGGTTTGGGGGAAACAGAGATATGAACGTGAGCAGGAGAGGAGCTGGGAAAATGCTCCTCACTCAGGCTGGGTATGCTCCCTTAATCCAGCCTACCTTGCCTGCTGCGTACCAGCCTTGGAACCCCCTCATTTCTCCTTTGGCGGGAGGAGAAAACATAATGCCAAGGAGACTTCCTCCTCTCCTCTGCTATGGGCTTTGGCCAGTTCCGTGGGTTCAGATTGGCACTAGCTATGTGACAGGCAACCTGGCTCTGGATGGGACTTGGAAGCAGGGTTCTCAAAGGCCAGACACAGCAGTCAGGGAGGGGCCAGGGACTGAGTAACTGGTAGGAAGGAGACAACCTTACACACCAGCTCCCATCTCTGCAGAGAGGTGCAGGGGCCCGGAGCGCACACTTACCTGCGCTCCAGAGTAAGAGGTGACGCTGTTGGTCTTCAAGTCCGCCAGGAAGTGGTTGCACCTGGTGTGCAAGTCAGTCTGCCAACACTTGTACACGTCTTCGCTCTTTCCAAAGGTGCCACCATGAGTAGTAATAACTGTCCAGCAAGCATTTCGCACACATTTAGTATCCAGCTGTGTACATTTAGCACATGTGCCTTTAATGCACACACATGCTATTTTGAGCTATTTCCTCTCTGAACCCTAAGTGCTGTCCCATTCTAGGGATGAGGAGTGATAGACTTGGGCAGGGGGCTTATGAAGGAAATTGGTCTGCATCATTCATTCATTCATTCATTCCATTTATTTATTTATTTATTTTGAGACTCGGTCTTGCTATGTTGCCTAGGGTAGTCCCTATCCCTCAGACTCAAGTGATTCCCAGCCTCAGCCTCTCAGGTAGCTGGGATTACAGGTGCCTGCCACTGTGCCCAACTGCTTTTTGGTTTTTTTTTTTGAGACTAGGTCTTGCTATTTTTGCTCATGGAACTGCAGGCTCTCGTTGCCTGGGGTACCATGGACTCAAGCAATCCCCAGCTTCAGCTTCCCAGGTAGCTGGGATTACAGGAGCGCACCACCATGCCCAGCTATCTTTTTGGAACTAGGTCTCGCTACGGGCCCCAGGCAGGACTCGAACTGCGATCCCTAGCCCCGGCCGCTTCATAGACTGAAGCTTACCGGTACGAGCCACTGTGCCCGGCCTCCCAGCTGCTTTTTTGAGACCAGGTCTCGCCCAGCTGCTTTTTTGAGACCAGGTTTCGCTACGTTGCCCAGGATAGTCTTGAACCCGTGAACTCAAGCCATCCCTGGCCTCTTGCCTCCCAGCACTTGGATTATAGGCGTGCTCCACCATGCCTGGCTTGGTCTGCATCATAAGGCCTGTAAGTGGCACATCTAGATGTTGAGCCAAGGTCGCTCCCAAGTCTGTTGTCAACCACTGTGCTATCCTGCCCCTTGTGAGCTCATGTGGAGAGTCTTTCTTTTTTTTTTTTTTTTTTTTTTTTTTTTTTTTTTTTTTTTTTTTTTTTTTTTTTTTTTTTTTTTTTTTTTTTTTTTTTT
>PVHY01027623.1:0-16031 GCA_004024945.1 Uropsilus gracilis
AAAAAAAAAAAAAAAAAAAAAAAAAAAAAAAAAAAAAAAAGATGAGAGAAAATAATGTGAAAAAGAGGATGGTGTGGCTTCTTGCAGGCAGAACTACCTGTGCATAAGTAGAGTGGAGTCACATGTAGATGTGCTGTTCAGGCTTCAGTAAAAAGGGGTAAGAGGTTGAAGTCAAGGATGATCTTATATCTGAGAGGCTGTGGAGCTAACTGGTAAAATAAGGGATACTGAATCTAGGAGAAATGTGTCTGGCAGAAAGATGATGAATTCATTTTTAATGTATTAGAGGTAGACTCTGAGGCATACTAGATTAGCTAAGTCATCATCCCTTGAAATTTAGCCCCATCAGTCTGCTTTTCAAACCATATGGATCAATATGGCCATGACCTCTTCCATACTCTACAAAGATAACTAGAGCCAAAAAGTTCTAGATTGATTAGCTCTTTAAAAATGTATAGTTTTACACTTCAAGTAAAACTCTCATTGATGCTCTTTTTTCTCCCTCAATTTTATTAATTTATCTGTTGTTGGTACTTTTTTTTTTTTTAAGTGTCCTTGATTAACTCCAACCCCTTTCCGCCAAAGCAGTTATCTATTCTTTTAGAAATTTGGACTCCATTCTGTCTTATGTGTGTCAGAGTTATATCATGGGGATCCACAGCGATTACCCCCTCCAGGCTAGCTCCTTGGTTTCCACTTATCTTATGTTCTTGGGTCAACTTCCACTCAAGGTGATTCTTAAACACTAGAACAGTTCCTGGACGTGGGCAGGGCATGGGTATGGGCAGTTGATATGGGGGTCACAGACTCAGAGTTGTTCTCTTTTCCTTCTTAGCAGAGTCTTCTGTGGTGCTTCCTCCTGCTGTTGGTAAATGCTTGAGCTCTCGTGTGTTCTACCATTTCTTTATGGTGGTGCCAGGTGTTTTGGACATAGCCTGAGCTTCGAATGTACCTCTTCAATAGGAAGGCCCAAGAACTCTGACCCAGTTCAGCCTACACTTGTTCTTTATTAAGAGCCTCAGGCTCAAACCAACAGTCCTGCTCTGTGTCCCACCTCTCTAGCTTTCCAGCAATGCACCCTCCACCCAGCATGCCTGTTTTTGCACCTCTTTATCCGGGTCTTAGGTGCACCAGTTTTGATGTGTGCCCCAGTCAGTGGTGGTAGGGGGCGCTCCAAACCAGCTACTCCTCCTGTGGGTTCTACTGCCCTGTTATCACTCTAAGCAAAGTTCATTTATAGCTTTCCCTCCCCCTTTCTGCCAGACTGATTCTCCTAGTATATGTTGTAATGTTCAGTTTTTCCCTCAGGGTTTTGTTAACCTTGTTTTACAATTTTTTTGTGATCTGCCATAGTTACTTTACTCCGCTGCCATTAAGTTATTGTCTCTCTTAGACTCTCAGCCTTCATACCCTCAACTCTTGTCTCAGTAGCTGAGTTGCTCTCCATCTCTGAAATGAATGACTGAGGCTCCATATTATCCTTCTCGTCATACTTCCTATGTCTATGTCTGTCTATGCTGGTGTTAAATAGTCTTCTCACAGGGAAGCAAATCTCTTCTTTTCAAGGATTAGCCTTCATTGAAGTCTGGTAGTCTGGTATTTCTGTTATTTTTTTTTTCCAAATAGTGATTTTTCTATCATTTGGGGCATTCTGATGTTACTGGAGTAGAGTATCATCAGTCCCCATTTGGCCACAATTCACATCCCTACTACAAGTTCTAATACATCTGTTCAGTCCTCATCCTGCTCATTTGTTCTGTAGTATTTGACTTTGTTGGTCATTTTTTCTTTTCCTTATGATGTTTTCATTTTTGGGGTCTGTAGTTGTTTCAACATATGTCCATAGGTATCTTAAACAAAGTATACTCAACCCATTCTGTAAATTCTCTCTGTTGTGTATTCATGAACATGTTAATGTTATCCCATCTGTCCCGCTGACCAAGCCAGAAATGTGAGTGTATATTTTCCCTCATATGTAAGTGAATATAGATTCCATTATGTAGGGTTTTTTTACTTTTCTGCTCTTACACTCATTCACGTTTCCATTTTAGTTCATACATTCATTATCTCTTACCAGGACTACTATAATAGCTTTCTAACTTATCTTTTGGCCTCCAAACTTGCAATTCTTTATTTAGGAGAATAATGTTCCTTAAATAAAATGTAAATAATTTTAAACTTTCTGGCAGCAAATATTTCAGTAATTCTTAAATTCATGACAATGATACATAATTGTGCAAACTCTATATGCAGGCCAACTATATAATTTTCATTACTATTCTAGGTTTGCCTATTAGTGTCATAGGCAGTATCCCGAGGAAGGACATCTTTTACTTATTGACATATGCATTATTATTTAAACTCCAAGATCAAATTCCAAACTTCTTAGCAAATATATACAACCCTCCCAGTATAAGTATTTGTCTAACTTCTTTAGTGCTGTCTTTATGTTCAATCACATCTCTACCTATATCCCTTTATATCCCACTCAGCCTTAATAAATTCTACTTACACAATATGTAGGTGTTTTTTTTTTTTGTTGTTGTTTGTTTGTTTGTTTGTTTTTGCTTCAATGTCTCAGTTACATTCCTCTAGACTTCGGGTGACCTACTAGTCCCTTTCTGATTCCTGTCTACTTGAAAGATAAGTATTTAATTTCTCAAATTAGCTGAAACATCCTTTGCTATTTCTATTATTCACTTAGATTGAATTTTTCTGGAGGAAAAGTTATTCTGCTGTTTCTTTCTTGAACAAAATTATTATTTTTTCATGTTTGCATATTGCTACTACTACCAGCTAATGTGACTCACCCTTCCATGTATCATATCTTACCCTGTCCTTAAACGCCACCTTATAAAGGCTTCCCAGGCTATCTTATTGGAAAAGTGTTGAAAAAACATTGCTGGACACCTTCATTTTCCAGATGCCCTTTGTATTTCTAGTGTTCCACGAGGGAGTGTTGTAACGGACTATTCTCTATGAGAAGAGAAGATCAAAGGGAAGATAGATATATCTGAAAAAAAAAAAAGATTACAAAGTTGGGATTTTAGAAAAACAGTGAGCTTGAGGTTTATAGTTTAAAGACCTAGTCTTAGGCATAAATTTAAAGTAGTTTGGGATTGGTATCATTGTAGGGAGCCTGGAATAAACAAATATTCTCCGTGGATGATGATACTTTTAAACCAGGTTCACTAGGATTTCTTATATTAAGACCTGCTGAAATAAATTCTCAGCTGAAATTACCAATTGAAGAAGGGAAAAAAAAAAAGATACCAACAGGCATAATTAGACTTTCAAGGACTTTGGGTATTATAATTTTTAGATATGGAATGTTTATAAGCATGTCTAAAATCAAAGTAAAACAGAAAGAGACTGTACAAAATGACAAGGCACAAACAAAAACTGTATAATTTTATTCTTAATTGCTCCAAACAAGAAACTACCAGATGTCCTCCCATGGTTGACTAGTTAAATATGCTGTGGTATATCTACTTTGGTATACAACTCTAGAAGCGAAAGAATGAACTACTGACATATGCAACAGATGATTGGATGGCTCTCCAGGGATTTATGTTGAATGAAAAATGTCAGTCATCCAAGGATACCTATAGTATGATTCCATTCATGTAATTTTTGAAATGACAAGATTTTAGAAGTGAAAAACACATTAGTGATGGTGTAGTGGATGCAGGTTGGAGGTTGGTATAGTTGTAAAAGAATCCTTGTGATGGTAGAATGGTTCTGAATGTTGACTGAACAGACGGTGGTGAACAGATGATATATATTTTCAAATACAGACCAATCAACAACAATCAACAATAAAGACTTAGTTTTTACCATCCTAATATCCTCACCAATACCTTATAAAAGATTAAGGAAAATGAAAAGATATCCCAGATGAAATTTCTGTACCATAAGAAAGTAAACCAAGAAATTGTAATAATTTTTCAGGAACTTTGTATAAATGCCCCTGTATAAAGTCCAAAACTATAAAAATACAGCTAATTTTTTTAAATAGTAACTTGTATAAAAAAGCAAAGACATTAATAGAATTAATGTCAGCAAACTTACAATAGTATGATCAAACTGAAATACTGAGAACAAAAGCTTGTAAAATAGGAGAGATTATTGGAATTAAAACTTTTAAAGATCCTTTTAAATGCTTTTAGTTTTTAATTTTTTTATTTGAATACACACAACTATGTTTTACATATTTATATTCCCCAAGGCTCTCAACCACCTTGTCCCCTGTGAACCATCATCTTAATCTCTTGTGACCCTCCTTCCCCTGATTTCTCCCTCCACCTCTATCTTGCTCTATGCTTCAGTTATGTTGACAGTTTTAAATTTTACTTGTCCTTTTGTTTATTTACTTTCCCTATATCCCGCAGATACCTGAGACCATCTTGTATTTCTCTTTTTCTTTCTGGCTTATTTTTGCTACAATGATTCCTTCTAGGATCACCTATGTTATCACGCATGCCTCAAATTTGTCATATTTAATTCCATTGTGTACATATATCATAGCTCTCGATCATAGTTTTTTTAAAAGAAGTTTGATATTTTTAATTTTTTAAAATTTTTTGTTATTTTTAAATTTTTAAGTGCAACCACTAAATGAATAGAAATAAACTGTAAACTTGTTAAATAGATAAAAATTGAAATAAAACAATCATCGAAATCAGGTCTCACTTGTGTGAAGTAGTTGCCAGTCAAATACAATTTAAACAACTTGTTTTATTAACAAGGAAAATTAACCAGAAAAATGAAAAGTCCTTAATGCCATGAGTGGCCAGTTATCTTACCTCAGTCACCATTTTCAGTCTCAAAGGTCCCAAAGACACATGTCCATGATGGTGCCCCTTTGCCCCTCCAAACCTGAGAGGTAGGCATTTCTGCAAAATCCAGTCTTTCTCTTTGCTGCTTCTCCAGTGTGCCATGCTGCTCTGCTTCTCCAAGGCTCTTCAAACTTCTTCAACAAAATGCTGATTCCAAATTAACTTTCCAGATATGCCACCTTGTTGCAGCTCCATGCACTTCCTTTACTAGGCCCGCCTTAGGTGGCATCTGGCCATGTCCAACAGCCTTGCTCTCAGCAGCCCCTGGTCTGCCATTCTGGCATCCAACTCTACACTAGCTACATCTGCCGGCCACTCTCCCTCCATGCCACCTCCAGCTCACTCTTCCAGGGGCCTTCCCCTGGCCAGGCCACATGGGCCTGTTCTCTCAACCCATCATTTTCATCTCTTGCTTTCTTTTTTTTTTCTTTCTCTCCTTCTTATAACCCTCTCTTCCTGCTTCCCATTTTCTCTTTGCATGGGTTCTTTCTCTCAGACTCTGCCTACCAGGGTATTTTAGCGCCTATACAGTTTTCAACTGCGTCACTATCCCTGTATCAATATGCAATCCGAAATAAGTAATGTGAGGCTAAACATAACACAAAGGCAGTGAGTCGTTTATGCCCTAGTAACGTCATGTAGTAGACTATATTCTATAACCATTAATGAAGACCCTTGGTCCAAACAAGTTTGTTTCATTTCAAGTATTTGGGATTTTTTTGTGATATATATTTGTAATAGTATTCATCACTTTTTAAAAAGATTTGGGACTTACAGTAAATGAGTTTTCTGTTATGCAAATTAATATTTTAGGAAAAACATATTTCTTAAGTAATAATGTTGACATTGACCACAAAAAGAGAAAATTAGATATTTTATAATACTAGCACATGATAGGTAATATATGGTCTTTGGTCTTTCATTTTTGTCTTTTTTTTTATTTACCAGTTTTGAAAGTTCTGGTCTAGATTTATGAAATTTAATGTTATTTAATATGTATTAATATGTTTTGAAAGAGAAGATATTGCTAATTTGGCTGTTTGATCTCTGCTATACTTTTATCACTTGAAAACTAGAAGAGGTGAGATCTAAGAACTATGGATTTGAAATTTTAGTTAAGAAATATGATAACACAATTTCCTAAAGGTTTCTTGGGAGTTTATATTAAATGATTTTAAAAAAATCTGACCCCTTTAATATTATATATATATGTATATATATATATATATATATCTTAACTCTAAACATTTGTCTTAAAAAATAAAAATGCAATCCTTTTAAATGATGTTTAGCATCATTTATACGGATGAAACCACTAAATCTTGGTTAAATTACTCATCCACCAGATACTATTTTAAGAGTAATAAATGAAATAGGGAAATACTTAATGGATTACAAAAGTTGATTAGAGGAAAATAAGGCAAAATATTGAGTGATTATAAATGGTAGTGGTATTGTAGATAATTTTCCTTTTCCTTTTGTTCTTTTGTCTTACTTTCCAAATTTTCTATGTTGGATTTAACAAACTCTTATAAGTATTAAACAATCAAAAACTTTCATAACACTGTTTTTACCTTTTGGAATAGATTTTTTTGAAGATTGTTATCAACCAGTGTTTTTGTTTTTTTGCTTATTTGTTTTTTTGTTTTGTTTTTGTGGATAATTGTCAATAACAAAGGCTAAAACTTTGTTTATTCACAATAACACATCACATATTCACCATTTGTGATTTTGATCATTCGTTAAGGACACTTCTCTGCATTCATTTACCTCTCCATTGAAGAAATAAATGAAGATTTATCTGTAAGTCCATAAATAACTCTTAACAAAGATGAAATGGAGAATATTTATGCAGATGTCAAATGTCTAATATTTTCTTTTACTCTTATGAATTTGCAGTTCATCAGTAGGTAGTGCACTTCCGCGAAGGCGCTGCTGTGCGTATATTACCATTGGACTGATATGTATTTTCATTGGAGTTGGATTAACTGTGAGTATTACTGTTAATTTTTTTCTTTCAACTTTATTAGAAGTAAATAATATCATAAGGCAACAAATACACCCACTCATATTTTTAGGGATTTTTGTATCCTTGGGCATGTATATTTCATAAAAATCTTGTGTAAACCAACACAGTTTCTCTAGGTAGATATTTTGCCGCAATTTCTAACCTTTTGTTCTTTTTCTGTATTGTAGGTTGGCACCCAAGATTTTTCAAGACGGTTTCGGGCAACCTATGTTTCTTGGGCAATTGCTTATCTTGTAGGTTTGATATGCCTTATCAGAGCTTGTTATTGGGGAGCCATAAGAGTGAGTTATCCAGAACACAGTTTTGCATAAGCTTATGCACATACAATTAAGTGATGCAAGTGAGAGTATCTAGCAGTTCTTGATAAGCTATGTCAGACATCTTTAAATCATTTATCCTGATGGATTCCATTCTGGTTTATGCATAAAGTTTTAAGACTTTGGGAGTCTTTTATGAACAGCTGTTCATTGCTTTACATTATCTGCAGATAGTTTATTTTGCTGCTAGGTCTTCAGACTCCAAATAATAAAGATGTGCCCTCATGGTCTTTTACATCTCTTAAAACTATTTTTTGGTTTATCTCCAAACTTGGCATATAATATTGTTCTTTCATTATTTTTAAAACCAATATTCCATTACTTGCTGACTTGTGAGTATTCCCAAGTGTTTATAAATGTTTCTACTGTAGCTTCACATTTGTACTTATATTTTCATTAAAAAGTATCAAAACTGCTTGCTTTAAAATCTAAGCAATATGCATTTTGCTTGAACTGCTTACTGTAACTTTAACCTAAGATCATAATGACCTAATTCAGGAAAAAAGGTTGAGTATGCCTTCAAAGACTTGGCATTCTTGTCAGATAAAAACCATTTCTAAATAGTGTATGCTTGTTTTTTGTTGTTTGTAGAAAGATATAATATTTTGGTAGTAATTTAAAATACAAGGACAAAAATATTTATTTGTTCACAGTTGGAAATAATGTTGGATAAATGTTTTTTCTTAAAGATCACAGGATTCTGGTCTTTCGTTTTTTTTGTCTTTTTTTTTTTTTTTTACCAGTTTTGAAAGTTCTGGTCTAGATTTATGAAATGTATGTATTCCCTTGTAGAGTCTAGAGAAAATATTTCACATGTTTTATAATACTTAACCATTAAGAAAAACTGTCTTTACATTGGATTGTACTCCTTTTCATTAGATTATGGTAAAAATTTTCTTTGTTGGGATAATTATAGACTTCTCTGTTTAGACATTTTACATTAGCTAAAATGTTGAGATTAGAGATAGTTACTCTTAAAAAATTCCTTTGTATATATATATGGTCACATAATTACCCAATATTCAAGAAAATAGATCAAACACTAAAAGCAACATAGTTTTCTAAGAATTTACTAGAGTTTAAGGATTCAGCTCTTGCACTGCCCATCTTTGCAGTTTTGAAAAAGAAATTGCTTAATGGAGAAGTAATGTTATTAAAGCCTTTTAATGTAGTAGAATCAGATGATCTGAATAAATTAATTGGCTATTTCAGGGATAATAGTATTTTAAATGATTTATGTTCCTTATTGATATAAAAATCTACTCACTGGAGAATTTGGAGCAAAATACATGTAGACTTCAAAGAGTAATGATAAATGTATAAATGCAGTAGCTCAGGAGTATATGTACCTTTAAAAATACACTAATAAAGATTATTGTTCAAATTACTTTGTTCTGTTCCATTTTAAAAACAATTAAGACTTTTTAAATTGCCTTGAGGTCTTATTCTAAAGGAGTTTTCATGTTTAAGAATATAATATTCCTTTATGTAACACTTTTTTCTCCTAGCAATTTCATGGTTATATTTTTAAAATACACATTTTAAATCTATTTTCACTTAATGTTAAGATTTAAATCATCTAATTTATTGCTTTTCTTAATGGTCAACTAGTTTGTAATAGTACTGTATATTGAAAAAGCAACTCTTTGCCCATTAATTTTAAATCCCACATTAAATTTTATTCTACATGGTCACATTCTTTTTGGAAAATAACTCCATACTAGCAGGAAGTTTGGTGGTCTAATCACAGCTTTACCTCTAGCATTTAGAATAATATCTATTTTATACGTGATCAGTAGATATTTGTTGCATAAGTGAATACCTGGATCTGGGTCTGTACTTTATATTTTGTTTCAGAGTATATAGGCAAATATTTATATAATTTTGTGGTAAGGAAAAACTTTACAAGTAGAATTCAAAAGCAGAAATCACTGAGGAAAGATTGATAGGACTGTGATTAGAATGAAAAAAAAATCAGAAAAGCCAAATGTCAAACAATATTTTCAAAATAATAAATTATTATTAAAATGCGGAAGGACTAACAATATGAAATAGTAGTTCATGAAAGATTTATAGTAAGTTGTAACAGTTTCCAATTCACTAATAAAGAATCTAACTTAAAAAATACCGTTTTCATTGCTTCTCAGCCTTTGGCTAAGATCATGTGAAAAAATACCATTTTCACCTTATGGGAAAGTACACATATATATTCTGTCAATATTATAGAAATAATAGACTTATTAATTCTCTCTATAGGAGTTGATCTTAAAAGGTGTTACAAGAGAACAGATATTTATGAACAACGATATTTATAGTACTCCAGATGATTCCGCTGTAGGTTTTTTCTAGATAAGACTCTGAGAAGCATTGCACTATATTATACTAAAAATATATACACATATTTACACTTAATTTCTGGGGCATTCATATTTTCTCAGTATAAGTTACGATATTTGAATACCACCATTTCTTTTGTTTAGCTTTTGTTACAGTTTTAATCTATTAATATTGTGCTCTCATCTTGTTGAGTAACTCTGTAGCCATTCTCATAGTCATGGTTAGCATAAATTCCTACAAACTCTAAATTTGTATTCATCTGATTAGTCTAAATTTGGTGTGAATGCATAACATATATATGTAGTAAGCTGTGAAGAAAAAAATCTTAATGTTTGCCTTTCATATGTTAATATTTAATCTGTTTCATAGTTACCATGTTTTTAACAATGAATAAACCCTGAGAGATTTAATAAATGAAGGCATCAGCTTTTATGTAAGAAGCTAATTGGAATCAGTCTTTCTGCCTCCAAAATTTTTCTTTCTAATGCAACATGAACTTCTTGTACTTTGCTTTTCAGATAACTTTTGGACTTATGTGCCCCCTGCTGTTCATTGTCTGTAGTTCATCTCTGGGAAAGAAAATTACAAAATATTTCCCCCAAGTTTCTATTTCAGAAAGAATAGAACATCTTAGTTCAAAATGAGCCTTTGTGAATTTTATATATCCAACTTTATGATTATTAGAGCATTCCTGTTAAAGTATGATTAGTTGTGTTTTCTTTTATAGTTACTAAATTCAGTTGGATACACAAGTAGGAAAAAATAAGGAAATTAACAGTGAATTTTCATTAGTATAACATCTTATAACTTGTCAAAATGATAGTTAAATTTAGCACAAAAGTGATTTATAAAGAATTATAAAATCTATTTTACATGCTCATTTTCAAAATTAGATAGTAAAGTTTTTTATGTTTTGATAAATATGCATGTGTTTGACAAGGTGTAATATATGTGAAAAGCAGAAAAATCAAAAGACTTTTGTTTTGTGAACTGCCCCCACAGAGTAAGATATCAACTAATGTTAAAGATCTTAGAAGTGGGTGTAGTATGTAGTAGGTAAGAGACTTTGATCTCTCACAGAAGTAGCCTCTTCAGTTTTGTCTCTTCAGTTTTGTGTAACTAACACCATTTAAGGTAACTTGCCAAAGAGAAGTAATCACACATAGTGCTGTGACCAAAGTTTTGAAAATATGTTGGGAGTCTTATGCATATGTGTGAGTTCTAAGGGTTAGATGTAGAAACACTGAAGCTCCAAGTATTCAAATAAATTCTCCTGAAAAACACTGCAACTATTTGGTCCTTCAAATGTGCATTTGACTCAGGATATTGGAAATATAGTCTTGGAGAAAATGCATTAAATCTTACTAGTTATTAAATCTCTAGAGAGTAAACTTAAGAGATTTATAGAAAATTCTTTGATATATGTAATACAATATTTCCCTGACTTACTCCTACACATCTTATTCCTTCCTTTAAAAGTTTTTAATCTATCATCTGCCATCCACAGCTCTCTCTCTGTACTCCCCCATAATCAATGTAGACTTAAGCACCTGATTTTCATTCTAACCATAATTCAATGATTTAAATATCAGTGTGAATGACCTAATTCTCTAGTCTCGCTTCTTTGATTCCCTCAAATCCGGTGTCCATCTTCATCCCACTTCTGCTGTTCACCTCAGACTGTAATTTCAGACTGTGCTGATACTGAGAACCACACCATCTCTGAACATTCAATTACACTTCTATCCTTACAAAATTCTCACTGTCTGCACCACTATCTCAGAATGTCATCTTCAACACTTCCAGTTTCTTATTTTTCCTTTTATCTTTTTCTAAAAATTACCAATGAATTCTACAGATTAATTCTTGATGTTTGCCTTCAGCTGCTCCTCAATATTGCTTACCTGTCTTCAGCTCTCTGCAAGTTCCATAAGATACTATTTGGAAATCTTTTAAGTCCTAACAGCCTTTACCAACCTTCATAGTATATGCTCTTCCTCTGATCATGGGTGACTTATTTCGCCTATTCTTACTTTTGTGTGCCTTTTCTTCACTTATACTCTAGAGTCATTCCATCCCCTCGTGACTCCTTAGGGAACTGACAATCTTTCACTATTTTTGAGGTCCACCTTACTGCCCAAGTCAGTAGTAACATCGTCATTTTCACTTTTCATTCTCACACTCATTACTTCTCTTATTTTCTCATTATGTGCACTTCTATTTCATCATGTTCCTTACCCACTCTTCTTCTTTCATTAGCGTTGTCTGAATTACTATAAAAGCCTATGAACTGGTCCCCTGCATCAGTTCTTCCTTTGTCTGTTGCCTGTTCTTCTCCTTAATCTAGTTTCGACATCGTTACATGATTCTTTTCCAAATATACATTTGATACTATCATACTCTTTCTAAATAAAAGCTTTCAGTGTTTCCCCATATCGAATACAAAAGACCATTAATCCTTCTATAACCTAATATCAACCACTACCCAAGCTGCAGCTTATATTTTGTGTTTTTGTCATGCTGAATTACTTGTATTAATTGCAGTTTAATTTCTGTATGTGGTGGCATACCTTTCTGCCTCTAAGGAATATCCTTATCTGTGTGGATAAATTCTTTTTTATCCTTGAATATCCTGCTGAGATCCCAGCCTTAACCCCTCCTTTTTTTTTTTTTTTTTTAAGACTAGGTCTTGCAATGTTGCCTGGGGTAGTCCCGAACCCGTGGACTCAAGTGATCCCTAACCTCAGCTTCCCAAGGCTGGGATTACAGGTGTGTACCACCACACCCGGCTATTTTTTTTTGAGACTAGGTCTCGCTATGTTGCCTGGGGTAGTCTCGAACCCATGGACTCAAGTGATTCCTAGCCTCAACCTCCCAAGGCTGGGATTAAAGGCATGTGCCACAGTGCCCGATCTAACCCCTCCTTTCTTTCTATAGTCCCCAAACAGAACTCTTTCCTTGTAATACTTGTATCAATATATGTGTATTTCTACTATGTATGTTAGACTACTTTATTAGTTTATAGCTACTCTTTGACTCTCATTCTCTTCATGTTAATTATGCATCAATCATTTCAATCATTTCATGCTAATTATGCATCAAGTTTCATTTCTGTTTGTCTTTGTATCCCATATTTGGCACATCATAAACACAGGTCTTCAAATTTTTATTAATTTTTTTGCTTAGCTGAGTTGAATGGAACCAAATGTCTCATATACCTTTAAAACATTGTTGTAATAATGATATGTGTGTGCTTCTCCTTCATAAAATGTTTTGGTAAATGGTGGATTAAGTAAATGAGAAGAATAATACTGGCAAGAATTGGTAAAGTCATTTGCTAAACCTTAGATAATGCTACCTCTAGTTTTTCCTGTTTTGCTAGGATAGGTCAGTAATTTTTAAAAGAAGCTTCAATGGGCTTTAGGATTAAATATTACTACCACCCAGGCACATGGTACACTGTGAGTGCATTTATCTTAGTTTATTGAATTGGAGTTGTCTATTTGTATATATACACCCTAATTAGACAGGACATACTGTGAAAACAGGTAACCAGTTTGTGCTCATACAGACTGGATGAACTAAATGGAAGGTACTGTGATGGTAGAGTTAAATATGAAAATATAATTGTGAATAAAACTACTTACATATAACAAGATAAATACAAATTATTGTCCTTCTGGGATTCCTACTTCCATTGTTGCTTTTCCTCAGTCAATTCTTCAGACTTTTGAAACAAAATGTTTACTGAGAATGAGGAAATCAGTGATAAATTTCAAATATTAAAAAGCTACATACTATAAACATCAAATATGCCTAAATTGTTTAAATTATATTTTTAGCTTTATTTTTTGATTCTCTATCTGACAGCAAATATGTATTGTGTTTTCTCTGGTGAGAATAAATTGGCATTTTCTGCAGGTAATCAAAGTTTATTTTTTATTACTGAAAGTACAGAAAAGTTAATTTCATAACTTCTTTGGTAATAATAGCATGTTTTTTTTTCTAATGTTTGTCATGATTTTACTATATGAACTCTATGATTCTAGAACATTTTAATTTTTGAGGGGGTAGTGATTCAGCTTAATATCCTTATTACTCATTTACCTGTTTTTTTGTCATTTTTGTTGTAGAGGTATGAGTACTAAATTATCCTTACGGATGCCAATATTTCATGATAGATCAGTAATTTTTAAAAATTTCAATGGGTTTTATGGCTAATTCTTCATCAGTTATCCAAAAATCAAGATTTCCATTACTTCTATCTAAAATTTATCTCTTTCAATAGCTTGATTTTGGTTGTTCTGAATTTTTTTCCTTTCAGCTCACATTTTTGATCATAATTCCATGGATTTCACATAGTAATATATACAAAATAATTTTATTGTATAATTATTATGTAATTGTATATGTTGTATTCCAAATATATTCTGGAAAAAGAAAATATGTGTTTTGACTAGATTAATGAGCGCTGAACTCTGCATTTAAAATCGTCTTCATCTGGGGGTTGAAAGGACTTATTGACTGAATTTTCCATAGACTTCTGTTGCCTCACAGCCAGAGGACAAGCTCCTATCATCACGCCTCCTTTGATCCTGCACTTTGAATCTCCACTGCCAGGTGAGTTGTCTCCATGGGTAGGAACCGTTTAATCAACTGGAAGCCATTTCTACACCTTAACAGCTAGCAATGACTTGACTCCACACCTTTATAAAATGGCAAATCCTATCATATCCCTGCCCCACTTAAACCCTTTAATGCTTCCCTTTAGTCTTGTAATAAATTTAGACTACAAAAAACTGAATTAATTTAGTGTTTCATCACTCTAAACTCACATGGGATATATCAGTTTCTGGAATATATCACTGTTTTTTCTCCCCCTGATGCATTATGACCTACAGTTTCCTTTGATCACATTCTAATATTTATCAGTCATCAGGCTGATCTAGTATAGAATATCACTTTGCAGAGAGACATTACTTCTTCAGTTACCCCATTCCTGATAGACCTTTTGCTTTTAAAGGTTACGTGCCTTTTTGAATTCTCTTTCTAAATACTTCCTTTTGTAAATCATGTTTTCTTAATCAGCATCCCTTATCCCTTTTCCAAAATTTCTATAATATGACTGTGCCATGTTTGTGTATGTATATATGTAAGGATATGTTCTATGTTGTACATATATATTAGCTTTTTGGAAAATTCAAGATTATCCTATTATCTCATTTATAAGTCCCTTTCCGAACATAATTTCTTCCATAAAGGTATTCTACCTTGTATTCCTGCCTTAAAATCACCGCCATACCTATTTGCCCAGGTTAGAAAACTGTCACCCTATATTCTCTTCTAATTAGTCCCTTCTATCTAATGTCACTAAACTCTGATTTTATCTTAGCAACTACTCAGATGTTGCCCAATTCACCTCCTTCACTACTTATTGCAGACATTATTTCCAGAGTGATTACAATTGCCTTCAAGGAAGCCTTCCTGAGGGCTATTAATATTGCTACATGGTCCATTCCTCTCAAAATGCAGCCACCCAAACTGCTGTCATAATGACCTTAATATATTCAAATAATTCAGTTTTGAAATCTGGTTTAAATTTCTTTAAATTTATGTTATAAACATGAACTGAATTTAATATTGCTTTTTTGTTGCTTGTCATAAAGGATACTTTTGAAACCTAACTCATCTTTTTTTTCTTGTATTTTTTATTAATTAATTTGTGTATATATGTTTTATATCTTTGTATTCCCCAGGGATCACCCACCACCTTCCCTCCCCTGTCTACTTCCTCCCATCTCTCTCCTCTCTCCCCCCCAGTTGTATTTTTCAGTTTGGTTGTTAGCTTGTTTGGACTTTTCCTCCTGGCCTTTTTGCTTGTTTTTCCTATTACCCAGATATTAGTAAAACTATTTGGTTTCTGTCGAATAAAGTCCTTTAAAGACAGTTTTTCCACTTAAAAGACAAAGTACAAAACTTTAAGATCAGATTCTTCTTCATCTTTATTTTCCCGCAACTGTTTCCCCTAATTCCAGCGACTTCATATCAGACAAATCTTTACTTTGCACATCCTTCCCTTCTTTCCTGCTTTCTCCTTCAGTCGCTAGCGACAAAACGATCAATAGCTCCGAAAACTTACTCTAGACCTAAAGGTCAATTTAGGCTTTTCCTGTACTGTGCACCCAACCTGAGTCTGCCTCAGCTACACACAGCCTTCCTGTGACCACAGGATCGGTCAGTGCTTAGGACAGTCCACAGAAGTGCTCACTAGCCCAGGTGCCCTTCGGGAGTCTGAGCTCAAAGGCACAAGTGCAAAGAGGCGTGAAAAGAGTAAGGCTGAATGAAGACTGAAAACCTCGGGTTGCATTTGGATGGAGTCACTTCCACTGAAGTTTTGGTCCTTTCTGGAAGGAAATTTGCGAGATGATTCCTGTCCGATGTTAACCTTTTTCTGTTCTCCCGCTTCCCTCCAGAGTCGCTCCCACCTCCCGCGCCCCCCGGGCCCCCACC
>PVHY01027624.1:0-16038 GCA_004024945.1 Uropsilus gracilis
AAAAGAAATAGTCCCTCACCATCATCCGTAACTGATCAAAGGAGGCAATTATTCCTAAAATGAAAATCATCAAATACCAAGACTACAGTAAAATCTATTTGGAGAGCACCTCTTCTACAGGATCAGTCATTTCTTCAACATGCAATTTCTTTTTCAAAGAAGGATTTTGTAAAGGAGTCTTTGTGAAACTCATTATTTCCTCTTAACCTGTCCCTTTGTCACTAGAAATGTTTGATCTAACATATTTAACTACTTGGTCACATTATTTCCTTTTTTGATAGATCAATAATTTACTGTCAGTTATACTATTGTTCTCTTTTTGAATTGCAATATGAAGTATAAGTAACATCCCATGATTATTTACTCACTCAGAACTAATAAAAACAGTTGTATTTTAATTATCACTGATGGAATGTATATTTAAGAACCAAGAAATGACACAGTGTCTCCTTAGTTTACATATATTTGAATAGTTATACCAAATAGATCTCTAGTTTAATTCTTTGATCTTGTTGGTGTTCTAATAATTCCCATAGAAAGTGTTCTATAGCTTTGTTAGCCTTCAAATTCCCAAAGTACATTCTCTGTTGCATCACAAATTGGCCATGTATTTCAATATGTAAGAGGCCCCTCTGTGAGAAGAGATATTTGTGAACAAAGCAGGGCTAATCAGTTATTGTCCCTTCCATTAGGTGGTGATGTCTGTTATGTGAGAGTAGTGTTGGATTGCTGGGAGGTAAATGTTTTTCATTCTTCATATTTATAAAAAACATAAAGAAGGAATGACTAAATAGACATAATAACTCTGAAGGTGGAACATTTGTTGTCTTAGGATGCAAAGGTCAGATTTATAGCAGAAACAGACTAATAGCTGAAGCCTGAATTCTTTAATATGGCAGCACCTTTTACCTGTTCTCAGTCCCTTTGTCACTAGAAATGCTTAATCTAACATATTTGACTACTTGGTCACATTATTTCCTTTTTCCTGTTCTTCCTGATATTTAGAATTACTATTTGGAATATATGAAGCCTTTGTTACAATACTGATTGTCTTGGAGTAATTTACATTTGGTCTTAACCTTAAGCAGATGTGAGGGATGTTAATGATAATGAATTTAATCATTAAAGAATTAATAGAAAAACAGAAGTGCGTGATAGGGAAGTAAGACACAATGAATAGGTGGAAGAGTCTGCAACTGCAACCCTATTTTCTTTCAAGTCCTAAAGACATACAGAGTGAAAAAGTGTGAAATAAACCAGTTGTGTAATGGTAAGTAGATACCTCTGATTTACTTTCCCAGGGGCAGAAAACTGCACAGAAAGAATGATAAATTTTTTTATTGAATAATTTATTTATATATATATATTTCACATCATTTTAATCCCTGGGGGTCACCCACTACCTCCCCTCCCCGACTGCTCCAGAATGATAAATATTAACATCAATGAACACTAATAACACTAATCCTAATTTGGATGACTCCATTTGCAAAATTTTTGAGTTTTATTTTGAACTTTATTTTGTTGAAGAAACAATGTGTGTACTTATGCATTTTTGGGCATGTATGCATGTGCACATGTGAACACTTCTCTGTAAACTTCCTGTTCCACAATAGTATGTAAAAACAACTGAGAGCATGTGAAATATTGTAGTATTTTGCTCTAGCTCGAGTCTTCAAAATTCAAAAAATTTCCTCAGCAATAAACAAATTTTGAGCATGCACAAGCAAAACTTTTTATTTTATATTCAATTATACCATGTTTCTATGTGAACTACAATCTCTTTTTTAAAAAACAGAACTTCCACGAACGGGGTATAGAAATATGTATATATATATATATATATATATATATATAGAGAGAGAGAGAGAGAGAGAGAGAGAGAGAGAGAGAGAATGTTGCTATAATTGTTTTCATAGCAATAAATTATTATGTAGATTAGCTGAGCACATTTTTAGTTTGCAGATCACTGTATATTAAGATCTCAGTGATGAATGGGGCGTGGGGGAGGCATTACCAATGGAACCAATAACCTTACAATGCTGACTAATATTATATGATATTAGAAGTAAATAAAAAATCTCAGATCTTATATTTCCAGAATGACTAGTGTTTTTTTATTTAGATCAAGTTAGTGATTGATATTCCTAGAGATAAAAGAAAATATTTTAAGTAAATATAGCTTGTTTTTTTTTTTTTTTTTAACTTTCTAGGGCAACTTCCTTAAGGTATACGATCTACATTATTGTATACTTAAATAGTTCATTTCCCTTTTTGTCCATCATGACCTACCTCCCATTCAAATAAAAATCTTATGAACTTGATAACTGTGGCTAACTCTTTTTTTAGTTGGAAAAATTGTCATATGTCTCATGGAGGTCATAAGCAAAGCCAGGGTGGGGAACTGACAGTCCCACATGAGAGCAGTTACCTGTGAGCTCATTCCTGAAACAGAAGTGTGTGTCTTCATGACTAGGAAGTTGGCAGCTAGGAAATACAGAATAAAAGATAGAAACATCTTCCTAGGCTTTAGCAGAGGAAGTACTTAACACAGATATGACATATATTACTTTTACTTCAAGAACAATAATATAGACTGAAGAGAAGGAAATACATTCTGTTCTCCTTGATGTTCTATAGCATAGGAGATGGAGAAAGAAAATAGCACATTGGTGACAGAATTCATCCTCCTTGGTCTGACTCAGTCTCCGAATATTCAACTCTTGGTCTTTGTGCTGATTTTAATTTTCTATCTCATCATCCTCCCTGGAAATTTCCTCATCATCATTACCATCAGGTCAGATCCTGGCCTTTCAGCCCCCCTCTACTTCTTTTTGGGCAATTTGGCCTTCCTGGATGCATCCTACTCCTTCATTGTGGCTCCCAGGATGCTGGTGGACTTCCTCTCCGAGAAGAAGATCATCTCTTATAGAGGCTGCATCACTCAACTCTTTTTCTTGCATTTCCTTGGAGGTGGGGAGGGTTTACTACTTGTTGTGATGGCCTTTGACCGCTATATCGCCATCTGTCGACCTCTGTACTATTCTACTGTCATGAACCCTAGAACCTGCTATATCTTGCTGTTGGGCCTGTGGTTTGGAGGCTTTATTCATTCCATTATTCAGGTGATACTCATCCTCCGCTTGCCCTTCTGTGGCCCAAACCAACTGGATAACTTCTTCTGCGATGTGCCACAGGTTATCAAGCTGGCCTGCACAGACACCTTCGTGGTGGAGCTCTTGATGGTCTTCAACAGTGGCCTCCTCACCCTCCTTTGCTTCCTTGGGCTTCTGGTCTCCTATGCGGTCATCCTCTGTCATGTGCGTGGGTCTGCTTCTGAAGGGAAGAGCAAGGCAATTTCCACATGTACCACACATGTCATTATTATATTTCTCATGTTTGGACCTGCTATTTTCATCTACACTCGTCCATTTAGGGCCTTGCCAGCTGATAAAGTGGTCTCCTTTTTCCACACAGTCATCTTTCCATTGATGAACCCTGTGATTTACACCCTTCGCAATCAGGAAGTAAAATCTTCTATGAGGAGGTTATTGAATCGGCATGTGACTTGCTGAATGGATTTTATAATAAATCAAGAAGGGGAATTATGGCTGCAAAATCATTAATATGGTTGACATTGTTTTTTATTGGCTACTTCCTCTTTGTCAAATACTATTATGGGTAAGGGGAAGAATGTTGAAAGTGTAAATGTGATATTTTAAGGAATATGAAAGAAATCTCAGACTGACTAGAGTATGATGAATATGAGAAATATAAGAATCAAATACATGAGTCAAATAGCAAAATATTTTTTAAAGATAAGAGTAGGAGGTTTTTTATTCTGGTTATAATAAAAATTCATCTTGATATTTTAAGTGAGACACACCCACAATTGTTTCTTCTGTGGTTTTGAATGCTCTCATTGAGATTTTGCTTGGTGAAGATGAAAAACATCATTATAATGCTACACTGCAGAACTGTTTTTGAAAAACCCTCGTTCTTTCTCCCTTCCCCTCCACCAAAAGGAAAAAAAAAGGCAGAGAGATAAGAAAGGAAGACAATTGGCTTTGTGGGAAAAGGTTATGAAATGATTTCACTTGATTTTTTTTCAGATCTTTAAGACTATTACTAAAGAGTTTTGTTTTTTTTTAAACAAAGCTCCTTATATATTTAGATTTACCCTCACTTGATTTTACTGACTATGATAATGATAGCTATGATAATGAGAGCTATTTGGTACTTCAGATGCTGCTAAAGATTATATAATTATTCTAGTTGTTTTAAATGCAATTCAGATTAATGTGGAAATTGGTACTTATAAAATCTTTCAAGTGAAAGAGGACCATTCTCTGTTGGGTAGCAAGACAAGATTACAGGAAAAACACTATCAAACTACTGTTCCAGCAAATTTATACTGCAGTGATCAGGTGTCTGGGAAAGAAGAAAGCCATGTTCCCAGCTCCTGACTGAAGAAGTGCACAAATTAGCTACAGTCAGGATAAGGACCCAGAATACTTATAATACTATTGTCTTTCCAGCTTTTTTCTCCAAAATTACATTTTGTGTAAGCATATTTGATATTCAAAATCAGGAACCCTAGAGCATAGGTCCCAGGAGAACATGCTTTTATACCAACAATTTATTTGATAAACACAACAAACTGTGAGAAATGACAGTTAAATATATCATAATGGTTTTATAATCAATGAGGTTAAAGTAAGCAACTAAATATAAGACAACTATACTGGACATTAAAATATTTGTAGGCAAAAGACATAAGAATGACAAAAACATGCTTATCACATATGACTGTGTCTATTATTTTTCGCACAGTTATGTATATTTACATGGAAAATTAATGTTTCATTCCCACTTTAGGGGGGAATAGGTTATCTATTCATAAAAATTAAAATAAAATAGCTATTAACTAAGCAAATTGATATAAAGTTAGTACAAGTTCACTTGGTAAATGAGGAATTCTAATAAATAAATATGACAGGGACATACATCCAGAGGAAAATAGGGTGAATGAAACTAGCAGTCAGTTAACAAAGGAAAAAATGGAAAGACTTCTAAAAATAAAAGTAGTTTTATTCTCAAAAGTCAACCATGAGAATAAAGACCAATTCCTCCTGGTTTGTGGAAGAATGTCATTTTGTATTAACAATGGGTAAAGGTCAAAATAAAAACCATGCTCTTCTGTGAGGTTACCAGGAGTGGATAAAGCAGGAAAGCTTATTGTAATGAGTTCCAGAGAAGGCAAGGCATAGTCTAGAAATATGAACAGCAGGGGATGATGCTGGCATAGGTTGAGATATTTTGGAAAGATTACAAAAAACAAGCTGAACTATTCATAACACATACATTATGATTGTCTACTTGTGAACAATATTACCTCTATATAATAAAATTAAACAAATAACATGAAGATCTGGATAATGGATTAATAGAATGAATCTGAAAAAACTGTGAACACAAAAGTATTTCACTTACTTTAATAAATTTCCTCCCCTGATCTCTCATTGTTACCTAAGGCAATAATTTGCTCAGCAAAGAGACAGAGGGGGGAGAAATGAAAATAAGAAGGAATTTATACATTCTCATTCATTATTGTAATATGTAGATGCTGATGTATATAGACTTGAATTCTAAGGGAAGCAAAATTATGCCAAATGCTGACAAGATCCAAGATTCTTTGTGGCAACTGGCAGATAACCTTAAGTTAAATTCAATATCTTTAAGAAATTCCAAATCCCAATTCAATTTGACCTTTGAAAAAATATGAGTAATTAGAATCTCATTATAAATTTAATGTAGAGAAACATTTAAACTCTGAAAAACTAACCTAATCTTCCTCTTCTGAATATTTAATAGAAAGTGTTAAGGATATAATTAAAAAATTAGAAGCTATATCAATAAAATGAGGCAGGGGAAATATTTCATGCTCTATAAAATATTTATAGATATTGCCTCTCAATCAAATCATATGATTAAATTACCAGGTAAGGATTTTAGAAAACTATTATAAATATGTTGTATTTATGGTTAATGTCTAAGAAGATAAGTATTTCAGTGGAGAAGTAAGACTACATATAAGTGGTTATCTAAGAGTTGAAAATAACTATTTAAAACCAAAAATTTTGACTGGTCTGAGAAGCTCGACCAGCTTGGAACGTGGGATCTGAGCCTGCCCTGATCAGTAGGCGCCGGCAGCTGCACCCACTCAACAATCATATGGCACCCATTGGGTCCCTCTGCTATCGACCTGGCAGGTAAGGGGGATGCCCGGGCTGCCTGGGACCCCCGGACCTGACCAGCACCCAGTCAAGACTGGATCCTTCCTTGATCTAGGAATAGTGTGGGGGGAAGGGGGAGGAAGGATGACACCCTTGCTGCCTCACCATCATTCCAGTTAGCTCACAGGAGGACTAATAGCATAAACTTCCACACAGCTACATAGAACGGATGAGGGGCCAGAAAAGAGCCTGTGCATGCACGTGTGGGGAACACAGAACAAGGATCATTCAGAAAGATAGACACTGGAATGGAGAAACAACTATGGTAAAGACCTAGCAGACCTTCATCTATGCCTTCACCGGACGCTGAGGAACCAAAACCCCATGTGGAACTTGCCACCCAAAGAAACATGGCTCTCTCCCCAAGCCTTGGGAGAGGAGGCCTGCAGAGTCAGGGCATTGGCTCCACAGCAAATCTGCAAACGGACGGAGAGGAGATGATCTGCAAGGTCCATCAGTGGACGCCTGCCCTCATCGAGAAAGCTCCTCACTGACAATGGCTGGGGGAAAGATCCCCAAGGCCAGAGGTCAGAGAAATGAGGTGCAGAGATAGCGGAATGGCAAGGAGATTATACTGGAGCCAGCAACTAGAAGACACCGATTGACCACAAATGAACATGGACTGGATGCCTAATACAAAGCTAAGGACTACAAACTATCAAGCACAATGTGCCATGGCCCTGGAACACAGTCCCTCATCCAACAAATGGACACAGCCACAGTTTTAAAAGAGACCAAAGGACCAATGAACCCAACAAAATCAAAAAAGAACAATGAGAGTGGAGACTGAGTGAACACAAGGGGCTGGGGGGTGGAGGAGGGAAAGCACCCTAGTAACCATTTACCTATATTTACTTATGTAAGAATTTATAAGAATTTAGAAAAAAAAATTTTAAAAAAGCAACAGAAATTTCCTGGAGAAGGAGAACGACATTTTGGACTCTGCAAATTAAGTGATTGATGAATGTGAAGACAGATTAGTAGAAAAAACTGAAGGACAGAAAGAAATATAAAAAAACTGAAGGACAGAAAGAAACTGAAGGACAGAAAGATATTTCAAAACATGGGTATTATTAATATACTGTGGAGAATATAAAATAGCAAATATCTTTGTAATCAAAACCACATAAGATAAAAGGGGAAGAAGCTCTGTGGACATCGTGGTGGGTGCTTTTCAGTGGTGCTACCCTCTGGAGAGGATCATAATGTTGCCACAATAAAAAGAATAAGCTAAAACAAAAACTAAAGATACTCCATAAGAAGAGAGAGAGTGTGGGACAATGAAAGTGAAAATGAAATAACTAACAGAAATCTCAAATTTCATGAAAATAATTCAGATATCCAATAAACTCAGCAAAATTCAAGCAGTATAAATAGATAAATAACAGGTGTTAAGCCAATGTGTAAAGAAAATCTTAAATTCAACCAGAAGAGAAAAGACATTTCAAGGAATGGCAATAACTCTGATGGTTAACCTTTTATCAGAAACAATAGTTCTCTGTCAGTGAAATGGCATATTTAAAGGTCTTAAAGAAGAAAACTTTCAAGCTATGATTCCATGTGTTGTGAAAATGACCTTCAAAAATAGGTGCAACAAGCATTTTAGTATTCATAAAAGTTGTAGGAGAATTTGTTGACTGTATACCTATACAAAAACTTGAACTAAAGTAAATTATATGCTGATGTAAAAATGTAATCTATGGAGAGAAATGAAAAGATTTGGAAATGGTAAATAAGTGTGTAAATAGGGACTAAGAGTTTTATTTTTGACTTTTCTTATTCAATTGAAATGATAATGCTTAAAAACAAAATAATAAATTACTACGGTGCTTATACCATAGATATAAAATATATGAAAACAATAGCAACATTGCCTTAAAGACAAAAGTAAATGTATGTCTTTTATATTATTTTTTTCCTATATTGTTGTAGACCCCATGGTTCTCCCTCCACCATATTACCCATGAACCATCACCATGATCCCTTCCTTGTGTTCATCCTTCCTTGTTTTGCTCCCTTCCTTCCCCCTCTTTTGCTGTATGCTTTAGTTCTGTGATCAGCTTGCTAGTTTTGACTTTTTTTCTTGATCTAAAAGGCTTATATTATTTTAAAATACATTTGCTAGGAAGTATCCTTGGATAGTAATTACAGATGATGTAATGCAATGAAGTTATTTACAATACTCCGTTGATCAAAAAGGAAGGAAAAAAAGTACAAAGAGTGAGAAAATTGAATTGAAATTATTGAATTAGCATCGACACACACAGAAAATAATAAGATAAAGACATGTAGCTGGGTGACCTTTGCAAAAAGAAAATTGAGTTATTTAAAATACTCAATTAATCCAAAAGGAAGGAAAACACTCCACAACACTGACTTCAATGATGTTTTCATGGATTCATCTTTAACAGCAAAACATAGTTGCTATATATATTTGCCACTACATTAAACTAAACAACTTCTTCACAGTGAAAAAACTACCATTAAAACAGAAAGTCATTCCCCCACAAAGCCAAAAACCAAAACACCCCAGAAATAGACTCTACTGAATGCGCGAATATATTTTTACATCACACACCCAATAATAAGCTGATTTCCAAAATCCACAAAGAATACATGCAACTCAATAACAAGAAAACGGAAACTAACCCCCCCAGAAAGGGCAGAAGATCTGAGTAGATGTTTTTCTAAAGGAGTCATATAGTCAACAGGTACATGAAAAAGTGCTCATCATCATTTGTCATCAGGGAAATGCAAATCAAAATTACAATGAGATGCCATTTCACACCTGTGAAAATGGCTCATATCAAACAGAGAGGAATCAACAGTGTCGGCAAGAATGTAGAGATAAAGAAATCCTCATAGTTTTGGTGGGGATGTCAATTGGTTCAGCCCTTATGAAAAACAGTGTGGCAGTCTCTCAAAATATTAAAAATAGGTTTCCCATATAATTCAGCATTTCTACTCATAGGATTGCAAAGACACCAATTTTAAGGGACAAATACCTGTGTTTGTTGCAGCAATATTTATAATAGCCAAATTATGGAATCAACCCAAGTGCTCAAGGACAGAAGAGTAGATTATATATGCATATGTATATCAATACATACATAAAAGAATATATATATAGAACTCCTGATGTTTTTGACATGAATAGATAATAGAGAGGCTAATGCTAAGTGCAATAATTTAGAATGAGAGGGACAAATAGCTCATGGTTTCACTTGTATATGGAATATAGAAGCACAGCACAAAGAGATAGAACCAACTCAATAGCAAACCAGTGGACAGTAGGAAGTAGAAGGATCCAGTGGACTGTGGTGGAGAGCTACGGTGACTTTGTAATATGTGTGTATAGAAGTATATCTGAAGAGGTGTGACCCTATACTTCTGCATAGATACCAATGCTGTAAACCAATGTTAATGCAAAGAAATCAATAAATAAGATCAGTAGTTCAAAAAAAATCTTCAATTATATCTTTATCATGTACTATTTCCACTATTATTATTATTGCACTATTTCCATTATATTAATTATTCCACTATTTCTTAAGTTTATAAGATTAACTCAATTTTTAATATTAACCATGTATTTAACATTTATTTCAACATCTTTGACTGATTACTATTATCCATGTATTTTGGGGTTTTGTCTCTTGGTTGGGTTTACTTATGGTTCTAATGCTGTTTCTTACATATTTAAGGTTGGTGGATCTTTTTAATAGTTACATTTTTTTAAAGGTAATGTTGGTTTATAGCACTGTATGTGATTCAGAGGCATAGGTTTATATGTCTTTAGATTATGCTGCTCCACCACCAAGTCACCCATGCTCCATAGTCCATTGTGCCCCTCCCTACCGTAATCCTCCCCGTCCTAGTTTCTATTTTACAGTCACATTTTCAGGGCTTGGTTAGTTCTCTTCATTCTTTTGTTTTGTCTTTGTATCTGGTAGGCACATAAATTTTACTTTGTAGTTTGCTGAACTTTTATTTGTTGAAAAAAATCTAGATTTATTATTTTTGGCATTATATTATATATTATATAATATTATGTATTCATGTGACAAACAGGTGATTTTTAGATCACCTATGTCTAGTTAGAATTGTTTTGAGACTGGTTTTTAAGCTTTATTTGTGAAGATTGACATTGTTTCCTACTAAAGAAGATTAGTTTTTATATGGGCAGAAAGCTTCACTGAACTGTGTTCTGTAGTTTTATGTAAAGCAGAACTTGTAAGAAATTAATCTTGATATTTAGCTGGGGAGATTTCAAGCACCATGTTGAAGGCATGACCTTATTTTTTTCTTCCGTTAGTAATTGTGCAAGGAAAGAGATACAATGAGAGCAGAGATATCAAGTAAAAGGAATGTAGGACTTATCATTTAAGAAATTCTCAGTCTGTTCAGATTAAGATACCAAAATAAGGAGCTTAATTGCAGGGGATGCATCTTCTGGTGATAAAGTCATAAGGGTTGCTAGACAACTTCCTTGTGTGTTGGAATTCAATGTGTCTGTATATTTAGTCACAGAGAGGAGATATAATGTGTGACTCTTTAATGCCCTCAGCTATCCAGCAGAATCTAGGAATAGAAAGAGAATTATCCAGGAGATATATGTGGAGTGAATCCCTGTCATAGATATATAAGGTTTTTGATCTAGTATGTTAATAGAAATACTCAGTTTGGACTGAAATAGCAGAGACAGGACAAAAGGTAATGATATCAACTGTAAAATGAGGCAGAAACCTCTAACCAGCAAGCCACAGGAAAAAAGTGGCATTTTTAAAATGCGGTTTCTGCTACGCAGGTTCCCTCAGGTTCCTATCACCCATGCATAGCAACTGCCAGTCAAACGCAATTTAACAACAGGGTTTTACTTACAAGAGAAGTTAACAGGGAAAACAAAAAATTCCGTAAAGTCACTAATGAACAGTTATCTCAGCCCAGTCACCATTTTAAGTGCCAAAGATCCCAAAGACACATTTCCATGATGGTGCCCTTTTGGCCCTCCAAACCTGAGGCAGGCACTCTGCAAAGTCCAGTCTTTTTCCAGCATTTTCTCTTTGCTTCTTCTTTCTCCAGAGTTTTGAGTTGCTCTGTTTCTCCAAGACTTTTCAAACTTCTTCAACAAATGCTGATGCAAAAATCAGCTTTCTAAAGTCCTGGCTATCTTCAGGTACCAGCTTTCCATGTCATGTTGCTATGGTGCCACACTCTCCACACTGGCCACTCTTCTACCAGCCACCATGGCTCTTTGCCACCACCAACTCACTCTTCCAGGGGGCTTCCACGCAGACTGGCCACTCGGGCTCCTCTTAACTGCCTGTTACTCTCATCTCCCATCTCCCCAAAAGTCTCTCCCACCCTCTGTCTCTGCTCCTTTTTAGAAAATCTCTCTTTCTTTCCCCTCAAAACCAGAGGTTCCAATTTCCTTCTACATACCCTCCTGGTGCTTCATTTTCTCTTCCCCACCAGGAATTTGCAACAAAGTAAAAGGAGGAAGTACTCTTTTACCTCTGTGTTTTTCAGACACAGCTAATGGCAATGCCTAAATTTTATGAACAAATACACTTCCCATGTTGGGATCATGGCTTTAGAAAGGCATCTGTTAGACTCTAAAAATTCCATGAGTTGGAGATAGTCAGTACAAGATATTTATTTACAAGCAATACTGGGGCACTGAAGTGTCATCAGGGGCACTAAAACTGACCAAGGACAGTGTCCAAATGGTTTAGTGGTCACATTCTGAATTCTTCATATGTGTGTACAATTGCAAGATCATGTTGATTCAGAGGACAACAATGACAGGATTTATTAAACAAGGGAAACAAGTCACTGAGGCCACAAGAGTCCAGTAATTTCACCCCAGTTATTGTCCAGTGTTTTGAAGTCCTAAACAAAAAGCATCCAACAAGGCATTCTTCTGCCATTGAAGATCTGTAACAAGTATCCAGAGCAAAAGACTACACTCTCATAAAACAACAACAAAAAATGGGCAACAACAAGTGTTGGCATGTTTGTTTGTGGAGAAAAAGGAACATTCTTAGGCTGCTGGAGGTAGTGCAAACTGGTCCAGCCACTATGGAAGGCTGTGTGGAGGATCCTCAAGTTACTGAAAATGGAACTATCATTCGACCCAGCAATCCCACTACTGGGAATCTACCCAAAGGACATAAAACCACTAATTCAAAAAGATACTGGATGTTTATCACAGCAGTATTTACAATTGCCAAGATATGGAACCAACTTGACAAATGTTTGATAAAGATATGGCATATTTACACAATGGAGTATTATTCATCAATCAAAGAAGACAAGCTTATGTCATTCATAGCAACATGCATAGAGCTAGAAGGACTCATGTTCGTGGAAAATAAGTCAGAAAGAAAGACTAATAGAGAATAGTCTTACTTATACAAGGGATATGGGGAAAACAAACAAACAAACAAGAAAAATTTAAAACTGCCAGCAGAACTGAAGCATAGAGCAAGAGAGGGGGAGGAGGATAAAATTGGGGAAATGGAAGGGCATGAAAGATTAAGATGGTTTATGGTGATAAGGTGATGGGAGAACCTGGGGGTAGACAATGATGTAATGTATATGTGCAATCAATAGAAAAAGAGATAAAATAAAGGATAATGTATCAACTTAAAAAAAAAACCCACAAAATGTTGTTTTCTTATCACTGAAAACCTGGAGTACATAGCAGCCAGACAGCATTTGGGAACCCAACATGTGTGAAAAGCAAAAGACACTTGAGCAGCCAACTTGTGTTGAGGTAACAAGTGTCAGACAAAAAACACTGGAATGACAGCAGCAGCAGAAGTATTCAACAAATTGACACAGCTCAAACAAGCACCCAGCTCTGGGTTTTCACCTTCCCCTCAGCGCTGTAACAGCAGCAAAGCAAAATTATCTCTTCTCTAAGGTAAGCTACTGGAAACTTCTTCACAAGGCCCCTTGTGAAGGCCAGCAACTGCTGTCCAGAAGATCTGTGTGGGGTGGGGGGAAAGGGGTTGGAATGGCTAACACTGGGAATGGTTTCCTTCCCAGAAACCAAAAACTCTTGCTTCTGGATTCTCTGCTCTGGAATTGCTTTCCCTCCAGAGGCTGGTTTGGCAGTTTCTTATATCTCTATCAGTCTTCACCCCAAGTATTTCTTACTTGTCCCAGGCAGGCCTTATTCATCCTCACCTGTGCCCCGTCCAAGTGGGTGCCACCTTTAATAGTCTCTGGCTTCAGCCTTGCCTTTCAGGCCCTGGTTACACACAAGCATGTGCTACTTTTCATGAGAAGGGAAGGATGATCCAGAGATTGGATTTGTGGGCCTTGTGGGCCCAGATAGCAGAATATTCAGCCACAGAGACTTATCCTCAGGCTTCAAAACCAATGATGTTTGTTTGGTTGGATTTCAGGATTATTTAAGACTGGTGACAGTTTTTCTTTCCATTTACTCTTTTGAAATGGAATTGCTTATATATTACTTAAACTGCTCATATATAACTTAATATATATAACTTTATATATGTGTGTATGTATATATATATATATACATATAACTGGTGTAAAATTCTTGTTAAACCACTGTATTTGGGGAGAAGAGCAATTGTTTGTGGTTAATATAGTTCCACAGAAAAACATTTTGCCCAAGTATGCATTGTGCCTCATCTATACCTAAATTAAAATATTTAGATGATAAAATTTAGAACTTTTGAGGTAATGAACGGTAGATGTAATTTGAACTTCAGAGTTGGGAACCTCGGGATAGAGTGAGTGTATTTTACTTATGGGTAAGAGGTAGATTAAATAATAACTCCATAAACAGTTCATATCCTAATCTTCAGAACTTGTGACTCTGTTAATGTATATAATAAAGCAGGCTTTGCAAATGTGAACAAATTAAGGACCTTTATGTGGATAGATTATTCTGGAGGGTGGGTCTCTGAGCAGGCAGTCTTTCGAAATTCTTCCCTAGCACACCCAGAATGAATGCAATTGTTCTTACACCTTGATTTTAGAAATTTTGACTTGCCGAATTGTCAGAGCTAAGCTTATGCTTTGCTTTAAGTCATTATATTTGTGATTGTTCTAGTAGCAATAGGGAAGCAGTATAGGTGTGGACCAGAATGGATATTTATTTTATACTTTGGGTTATAATCTACTAGAACTACGTTTATTTTGTTGTCAGCTTTGTCAGTTGATAATCCTTCATCAATATGGGATATTTTTGTTTGCTTTTTATTGCTTTGTTTTGTTTTGTAAATTTTATATTCTTCTCTGCAAGACTCTACTATAAGATGACCAAACATTCATCATATATTTCCTTCCCCAGTCACAGAATCTAACAAGTAAAGATTTCTTTTCTTATAGAAAATGTTTGGGTAGTAGGTATGTTTATTGCTACTGGGAGCTATTGCCCAGGGCCCTCTTAGTTACCAGAATAAGGAAATACATGTGTCTATACCAAAACTCACTGTACACGTATTTATAAATCTTTTTATCTGTGACTATATATGTGTACATTGAGGTTGACTACAAATTCATACTGATGTCTCCAACTTTAATCTTTAATTTTTCCACAGACCATTCTAGCTTCTTTTTTGTGTATAAATACACATTTTACAGTGAGAAAATTGGTTACCACCACCCATTTATGTAATTGCTCAATTTCAGTGGATATGTAGAGAGCAATTTCAAAAAATTAACCCATACTCTCTGGGAGACAACTATGTCAACCACAATATAGAGCTTAAGTGCAGTAGTCTAACAGATTCCACTAATATCCAGAGGTTGTTAGGTAAGCTCCCATTCAGTTAATTCATGTATTTATTTCATTATTTTGGTGAGAATGTACATTTCATTCTGGAACCCCCCTACAACCTACATGATCTAAAAATTTCATGATTCAAATTTACTCTTATTCTGTAAAGTTCTATGAATTTTGATGAATCCAAAATATCATACATCCACTATTGCAGTATTACAGAGAAAATTTCATACCCTAAAATATCTCTTTGGCCTCATCTATTCAACCCTCTTATCTTTTTTTCCCACATCTTTAGCAGCTAATAACTTTAAAAATTCTTCCTATAAAGTTTCAATCTTTCCAGTATACAAATGCATTTTTAAACCATCTTAATGTAGGTTTTTCAAATCGACTTCTTTGCCTTAACAATATGCATCTACAACTTTTCCAATTTTTATATTTGAAGTCTAACTTCGTTTTATTATTGAATAATAATGTTCCACTACATGACTACTCCATTGTATTATAGTTTGTTTATCCATTTACCCATTTAAGGACATTGTGGTGGCTTTCAGTTTTGGTTGCTATTAATGATACTGTTATAAACATTTATGAAAAGATTTTTTGTTTGCACATAAATTTTCAAGTAATTTGGGTAAATACCTATGTATATAATTGCCTGGTCATATGATAACTTTATAAAGAAATTGTAAGACCACTAGAGTGACACATACTATTTTGGATTTCCAGAAGTAACGAATGAATATTCTTGTCCCACCATATCAATAGCAGTTAGTATTGTAGTATTGTTGTTGAACTTAGCTCTTCTAATAGGTTTATAGCAGTATCCAATTTCTGCTTTAATTATGTTCCTTTAATCTGTGTATCTATTTCTTCACTATTTCTGTACTGTCTTCTTATAGTGGCTGTGTAATGGATAATGTGAGTCTCCCACTTTGTTCTTGGCTAATGTGTTGAGTGTTTCTAGGTGTTTTT